>CAJNOL010002576.1:0-35974 GCA_905250125.1 Rotaria sordida | reverse complement strand
ATATATCCCTGTGATCAACATGTGTACAAGCAAAAATATGTTGGTAAGAGAAAAATTTTCTGTTCTGACACATGTTAATTAAAGAAACCGTCGAAATAACAACTTTCCTGTCTTTTTTATACCAAATTTTAGCCGTTTGAAAATTTAAAATATAGTACATGGCAGTGTTATGATGGTTTCTCATTCATAGTACAAACTATAGATCTCAAACTTTGTGATTATGTAGTACTACATATGTGCAATAATCTATCAAAGTTTCAAAGAGCTTCCTTTTGTTGAATGCGAGATTGATGAATTTTAAAATCGCTTCAGAACTTCTGGAACATCCTTTATGCCGATTAACAATAGAAAGTATCATCTAATGGTGGTAATATTTCATTTGTAGAATATTTAATAGAAATTTGTAATAGAAAAATAATGAATAAGTACAATTAGACATGTTTTTCTTTCGAATAACAAAATAAAATGATAATATATAAGACTATAAAATCTCTCGGATACAGTAAAACACAAATGATCGAACAAGAACAAAAACAAAAGAGTAAATTAATTTACTTTTAGATATTTCATTTCATACTATTGAGTACTGTGATATCCTTAAAGTTAATTGGAATCTGGTAAAAAATAATTTTCATTAAATCAATAGAATATTCTTTTACAAAAAAATTAATCTAAATTTTTCAGATTATTATTACTATATGTTTTTGAATTAATAATGAAAATAACCTTTAAACTAGCGATCAGATCGTGTCGAAGATTTTCACAAAAATGGAAATTGATTTTTTTCTCAGTCTCATGAACAAAATTATATGGTGTTAAATATGAGTTTCTGAAGAATATTGATGAAATAAATTAGGACACAAAAACGATATATAAAATAAACAGCATGTATGAGAACATATTTTACAATAAAATTTATCTTTTAAATATTCTTATTACACCAGAGATAGGCTAGGAGCTCAGTTGCCAAATTCTTCGATATGGCAGGGAAAATTCCGATTTTTGAAATTTTTTCCGACGACTTTTCGACGTTCCAATTTCCTATTATTCTCCGGTTTTTGGAGGTTTTTTTTAGATTCAAGTTTTTGGAACAGTTCAGAATAATTTAACGATGACTGGCTACTACATATATACTGCGAGATCTTTATTTCATTATAATTATTGGGTAGTACAGTGATACGAACTCAATAAAGTACATTTCAATGCTCTGAAAGCTCATCCTCCAATAAAATTAGAATGATTTATAGAAAATAATGGTTCAATTTTCTATCTCAATGAACTAACTTTCTCTGTTAGTTTATTGTACTGATAATTGCGAATTTTTTTGCTTTTTGAATATTTTTTGTCCGATTGCAGATACAATAAAACTATTCACAATTGTATAGGTACTGAATTAATTACTGCCAAATTGAATATCAGAAGAAGTTTCGATTATTCTTGCGGATATATCCATCAATACTTTCTACTTCAATTTGATGTTTTGAAGAACTTTCGAACTAATAAAAGAAGAATGAACAAAAAAAAAAGAACGTTGCATTGAATAAATCTTAGTTTCTTTTTCACAAATTTTATCAAATGCATGTGTATGTATAAATTTATAGTGTAGGTTCTATTCTTTTCGTCAAGTTACTTCTAACATTTATTGAAAAAAACAAAGTGGTCTTGTTTAAATGACTTATGCAAGTTTTTTAATCATGAGTAAACTTTGTATGTAAATTAATATTTTCTTTGATTGTTTATGAAATATGTTTCCATATATTGTCTCGAAAAAGCTAACAAAAGGTTTTTTTTATTGGAAAAAATTAGCTATTTAAATATTAAAAGAAACACTTTTTGATTGTTTAATTCTCGATCTGACAATCCTGGTTAGGAGCATTGACAATAGCATAGAATATTTTAAAAGTTAGTTGACGTGGAGATTCATCAAATGAGAATAACTAGATAAAATAAAACAAATAATTGCTAAAGAAGTTTTTGTTCTCATGTCATCCATTATCAATTGATTTACAAGTTGAACATGTTGGAAAATAAATTTTGATCGTGTTAAATAATATTTATTCAAATACATAAAACACTCGTCTAAATATCAATACAATTTGTTCATGACGTACTATTTTATATATTCTAGTTTTAGAAAACTTTCGTGGTATATTGGATAACATTAAGTGTATGAAATTCATTATTTCAATTAGTAGGAAGTAGTGGAGTCAGTATCGACTAGAGTTTTCTTTCTTGTTATTTATATTCATGAAGATTTTATCTTAAATAAAAAATCTAGAAACTATTTTTCAATATTTCTTATATTAACCTTGCATTTATTCCGACTAGACAGTAACATTGTAAATCATTTTCTATTGAACATAATTCTTGTTGTATTTCATATATCGTAAATAAATAAATGCTGTACATCAATAAGAATTTCTTCCATTTTTTTTTACACTTATTACTTCTTGCAGTTGATGTATAATTATAATAAATGATAAATGATTATTTGTATAAGTAAATAAGAAACAATTTAAGATCGATTATATAAGTATAGATAACACCTATGGAGAAGTTTTGAATAAGATCGAACTGAAAAAAATTTCCTCTGCATGATTTTCATGATATATTAACAAAAAATAAATCGAATATTTTCAGAAAAACCTATACATGTTCAAAAATAGTTTCGAGGGAGATTATCGAGTCTCACGAATCCCTTTTAGAAATATATTAATTAATTTTCGAAAGTATTGTTGTCACTTAAAATTTTTTAAAACTAAAATTTACGACATAAAAATCACTCTCTACGAGTCATGTTGCTAACGCTAAATTATTCGAAAACTGTTTGAGAAAAAAAAATTTATAAAATCATGGTATTGTTTATTTTCTTTTTTTTTTTTGAGCTAACTGCATTCTTTAAGCTCTTTTTATTTTAAGATACTTATTGATTATATCGAAAAGAAAGAAATATTTCAATGGTTTTATTTAGAACTATTTAAAAAGCGTTTTTACCGTAAATCAGTTGTCTCGTATGATGACAAACAAAGAATGATTGAGAAATTAGCAGTAAAAAAATAAGCCATTTAATCTATTTAAAAAGTTTCTTTTCTACTTTCTGTAGAGTTCGTGTGAATTAAATTCAGGCAGAAAAATTTGATCCTTTTCATCATGTTTCATATGTTTCTTTTTTTTTAATAAAATGAAATGGTAACAATAAGCCATATTTATGTCGTTAATACAATAAATTTTCGTAAAGCGTATTTTTTCAGATCTGAATTTCCTGGATTCCTCAAACACATTTTTTTAAATAGATATTTAAAATAAACATAAAACTAATGATGGGTAAATTTAAAGGACTTCGGTCATTAAGCGATGAAATCTGCCTCCTCTCGAGATTGAGTTTCACATTTTCTAAATAAGTCAATTGAGATATCAAAAGTCAATTATTTTTCGAATTAGCCAGTTAGTCATAGTTATAGGTGTGCGCAGGTGGCTTCAAATGTTGATATTGTCTTTTAGTAGAAAGGTTGTGATAAACAGTGCATCTATGAAGTATATTGCCTCCATTGTCAACAGTCTTTAATTTAACTTATATAGCAAATAAAAGCTTATTCTTTTCGCTATAGAATGATATAAAAGGATTTGATAAAATATTCTTCTTTCATTGTTTTCTTGAGATGACCTTGTACATTACTACGTACCATTTTATGAATATTCATGAGAAAATCTCACTTTATGGTAGTGAAAGAATACAGGTTCGATTTGAATTAGCTACTAATCGGTAGCCCTTTTGCAGCTCTACAAAATGATACTATTACATGGAGTTTATTTTGTGGGAAGACAGTTAACTCAAAGCCGAAATTCTATTGAGTGCTATAGATTGAATTTTTTGTCTCATTGCTGATTCATTTTCACTCGAACTGTTCGGTTTTATATTTGAAAAAATGATATATTTGAAATCAGCAACAAAAAGTAGGGTGTGGATGTAGGTGTTTGTTATATCATCTTGTTGACATTCATACCCACCCACACCCACACCAGTGTTGCCAGATCTTCCGGATTTTGGAAGCTTTTCCCGATTTTTTTCTGAATTCCGTATTTTTCCGGATTGAGGGTGTGGATGGATGTGGTGTGGATGTGGATGTGTCTGGACGTGGATGTTGATGAAGATATACGCTCACACTGACACCCATACTCACAGTCAGAGCCAGACTCGCACCCACACCCCACCCCACACTCAGACCCATACGCAGACCCACACCCACACGCAGATCCACACTTTGATATAAAGTGACGGAGAATCATCTAGAGCAGTTGTATTTTTGACATTTGATGATTATAGGTCAGGTATGGGTGTGAGCGTAGGAGTGTCGGTGTGGGTGACTGACGAAGACAAAGATACACTCACATCCACATTGACATCCCAACTCATATCTCACAACCACCCACACCGCATCCACATGCACACCCTTATCCACACACACAGGCACACCCGACATCGGCACCCACACTTACCCACATGCTCTTTTTTTTACATTGTCTTCTTCGACGAAGAATATCCTAAACGAACACAGTTACTTTCTCTCTTTCACATTACGTACATACATATTTCGTTTTTGTTCTGTAATGTTGAACAACTCAGTGTTCTGGTATTAGTTTTTATTCTCTTCTTTTCATATTTGGTGCCATGAAAAGCACATGCACTAAAACTCTCCATTCCATAGAAAAATAATCCCATGGTGGCCAATTCAATTAAATACAATACCACTGAAAGAAATCCGAAAATACTGATAGAAATGCTTCATATTCGTCTAGAAAGCTTGAGGAAATTTTCTCTTTATGCGTAGTGATATCAAGAACGATGCTCTATTTTTCTGTGATATTTCATCATTGTTTAATTAATATCATGATAATAAATTTTCAGTATGAGCTGTTGCTTAAGGTAGGTGACAATTACATTGGGTCGTTTGCTCTTCTATTTGTAGATATCGGTATACTGTTCTCTCACTTGCCAGTACAGTGCATAACGATTTACAGAATAGAAATAAAATTTCCTTTGGGCTTACTCCCTAGATATAGTCAATATTAGAAAAGCGTAGATATTAGAGCAGACCATATATACAACCATATCAACACTCGCACCCTCTTACATTACAGTAGAGCACCATGAAATTTGACATATATTACTCAAGATGATCGTAATAGAAGAATAATTTTCCCACTATGTGAGACAATAAACATTGGCCACCAGATATCCTAGATTTATATTTCATCTACAGGAATAAAATAACTCCAAAGCAGTCCTTACTAAATCAATAAAATTTGCAGTTTGACAATTTAGATAAAAAGCTGTTTTGAAAAATTCTTTTCCTTGGACTGTGTTTTTCATTGAATCTTGTCAACCAATGAATGATATCTATATGGAGAAATTATATACTATTTTGTGGAGAATTAAAAGACGAACCTTTCGATACGAAACAATATAGAAACCGACAAAAATTAAAGTAGATATTCTCAAAATAACGAGAGACCTATTCATCTCAGAACATCCACTAGTGCAAACAAATTATAATATTCTCACTCTGAAGTTTGCATTGACAAAGCCACATTTTATGATATATCTTTGAATTTACTTTTCGATCTCAGAAAATAAGAAAATATGAATTAATATTTTGCACTATTACAGAAAGAGAGCCTTCTCATCGCATATTAAGATAATTCATATACATATATAGAATGATATAATGCAAAGGCTTGCTTTACTTCTTTAATCTAATATTTTTTGAACAAGTATGTTTTTATGAATAAGCTTGAAATGCGTATGATGTTCCTACTTCATAGTGTAATATTACCACTGGTATTATCAGTTTTCAGGTAAGTGAGCAGTCAAGTAATTAATACAGCAGGGAAATTCATAGTATGTCTCATTCAATAATGAATCAAAGGACTGAATGCGTCATAGATTTTTTTCCATCTTTCCAGTTAATCTTAAAATGTTTAATAATGAGTATATAATCTCTTAGAACAAAATAATACTACACTAAATATTGATCAATCTAGATTGGACCATACGAACGACATAAACTTACAGTGAGAATAAGATACTTTTTTGAATAATTTGATTTGATTTGTAAAGATAAACAAAGCATCTAGATATAAAGACTTACATCATAAAAACAACAGTAAATGAAATAAAAAAATTCGTATTTTTTGAGTTTTGTTTGAATGTTTGTCTCTCATGGTATAGCTTTTTTTTATATCAGACATTGTTGTCTTGTAGAAACTTATCAGTAATATCCCTTAACGACTATCAGCTGTGCAAGTCATACCGAGTTAAAATTTTCTCTATAAGTTTTGATATATTTGTGAGAGGTTATTTATTAGTAAAAGTTATGTAAATCCAAACAAGATCGAAACGTTACCTGCATGTAAGTGTAGTATAAAATAAGACGCTCACACTGTTGCATAACAAACTGTTCTTGGTAGCATGATTAGAAAATCTTCTGAAATGCTGATCGTACTAAAAATATCATCCAGATTTTATCAAATTAAAGAAATTCAATACAACCATTACACAGCGCCATTGGCAACTTAAGATCGAACAGAACTAATCAGGCTAAATTTTCCATAATTCTAATTTTTCACTTTTCCCAACTAATTTCCTTCATTTCTAAGCCCAACATGGTGATGTGAACAGCTTGAGTTGGTTTTCTTCCATTTGATGGAATCTCGATGAAATTTTTCGTTCAATAATTAGTTCTGAGGGTGTTCTATTCATACAACAAACAATGATTTGTTGAATTTTCCTATAGAGATTTTCCGCAACTCTAAGTATTCAGGTATAGAATAAGGTTAACCTTCACTAGTATAGTAGCTAAAATTCGGAAAGTTTTTATGCACACTAGAATAAAGCTAAACAATTTCTGGTACAGTTCTCAACTGGAAGGATTGAGTTCACTCCAAGGTTCGGGTCAAAAACTAATGAGGTTATCATCCATTAATTTCATAGGTACATCCAGAGATTATTTTAATAATTTATTAAAGCTACCGCATTTTATCCTGAAAATACATTTTGGGGAGAGAAAGATCTGACCTCTCCATCGTTTTCGCCGGTAGATCAGATAATCTTATATTTTTCTCCCAGTTCAAGATTATCCAACATGACCATATCTTTCATGTTACATTTAGATCTCTCTCTACATAAAGTTTCGAGCTCAAGCAGTTGTCTGCTACAAACAACTCATGAAATTCTTCTTATCGCAGAAACCTGATGGCTAACTACTTATTCTCACAGCAGCTTCGATCTGATAATAGGAGTTCTGCTCGCCACTGTTTTTTGCCGTCTTTATAACACCCACTAGATCGACTCACTGATGACTGATTTCATCCAATCCACCATTTCTCATATGTTCTACAGCGCATAACAAACATTTCCACACTCATCACGCATCATGCTCTTCAATCATTTCACAAGCACAACTACCTCCTATGTCCTTGTCACGTTTGAACTTGTCTATATCTTGTAAAGCTGCTTGAATTTCACCAGTACCACATGAGATGTAGATATTCCTACAAATATTTTTTTGGACATAACAATACCCACCTACACTCACTCGCACACAAACGAAAAAAAAAACTTCTTCTGAAAAATAATTTCTTCGAATTAACAATGCACATAACTTTCATTATTGATGCACAACATACACACAAAATAAACTTTTGTAAGTACAACACACTTCATATCACAAGTTCCTCGGTCTTTTCACAAGAATCTTTGCAATAGAGTTAGCTGTTTTAATCCTTCCGCAGTATCTCTTCAGCAATTGCACAACACAAAACAATGCGTGGAGCAAAACTACTGGACCAATGTTACATAGAACCCGAACACACATACCAGTTGCACCATATTTCTCTATTACATTCCTTCACACTTACATAAAATCCGGATCCAAAATATGCAACTACGACGCATAAGCATAACACTCTGCCAAAATCACATTCATCAATAACCATTTCCGAAAACTCTAATCTTCCCACCGCCCATAAAACAGTCGTTGCACAAAACCCGAATCCACCAATCAACCCATTCTCCCATTCCCTTGCCAACAGCCAAACAACTCATACCGAGCACTTCACACACCAACTCATGCAAATAACCGAATGAAAATTCGATCACTTGTTCCGATAAAATTCAACATATTTCACAAGAATCAAAAACAAATTCCAGATTTCTTTTCCATGGAAACTATATGACTCTCATCAAAGGTCTCACCAAAAATCACTTCACAGTAACGCAACCAGTCACATAATCAAAATTAGCCAATATCTATAACATATATGTATCACACGCAAAACGCCGAAAATCAAATACTAAAAAACAAACACAAACACAAAAACGTTTCACTAATATCTAAAGAACCATGTAATAACAGAATGAATTTAACAAAACTCCCATTCCAAAACCATCAATCATTATGAACAAAAACATGAAATTCTTTTTTATACTCCATGCCAATGAGATCATTTTCGAATAGATCTAAGCAAGATTTCATTCAAAAATCAATGATGATTATGAAAAAAACATGAAATTGTTTTTTTAATTTCATCAAAATGAGATCATTTTCGAATAGATCTCATCAAGATTTCATTCAAAAATAAATGATGATTATGAAACAAAAAATGAAATTCTTTTTTTAATTTCATGAAAATGAGATCATTTTCAAATAGATCTCATAAAGATTACATTCAAAAATGAATGGTGATTATGGAAAAAACATGAAATTCTTTTTTCAATTTCATGGAAATCAGATCATTTTCGAACATATCTAACGAATATATCATTCAAAAATGAATGATGAGTACGAAAAACGCATGAAATTCTTTTTTTAATTTCATGAAAATGAGGTCATTTACAAATAGATCCTATCACGATTTCATTCAAAAATGAATGATGAGTATGCAAAAAACATGAAATTGTTTTTTTAATTTCATCAAAATGAGATAATTTTCGAATAGATCTCATCAAGGTTTCGTTCAAAAATGAATGATGATTATGAAGAAACCATGAATTTTTTTTTCTAATTTCATCAAAATGAGATCATATTCGAATAGATCTCACGAATATATCATTCAAAAATGAATGATGATCATGAACGAAACATGAAATTATTTTTTCAATTTCATGAAAGTGAGATCATTTTCGAATAGATCTCACGAATACATCATTCAAAAATGAATGATGATTATGAAAGAAAAATTAAATTATTTTTTCAATTTCATAAAACGTGAGATCATTCTCGAACAGATCTAAGGAATATATCATTCAAAAATGAATGATAATTATGAAAAAAACATGAAAATCTTTTTTTAATTTAATCAAAACGAGATCATTTTTGAATAAATCTCATAAAGGTTTCATTCAAAAATGAATCATGACTATGAAAAAAACATGAAATTGTTTTCTTATTTTCATCAAAATGAGATCGTTTTCAAATAGATCTCAAAAAGATTTCATTCAAAAATGAATGGTTATTATGGAAAAAACATGAAATTCTTGTTTAAATTTCATCGAAATGTGATCATTTTCGAACAGATCTAATGAATATATCATTCAAAAATGAATGATGATTATGCACAAAAACATGAAATTCTTTTTTTAATTTCATCAAATGAGATCATATTCGAATAGATGTGAATAAGATTTCATTCAAAAATGAATGACGATTATGCAAAAAACATGAAATTCTTTTTTTAATTTCATCAAATGAGATCATATTCGAATACATGTGAAAAAGATTTCATACAAAAATGAATGATGATTATGAAAAAAACGTGAACTTCTTTTTTTAATTTCATTAAAATGAGATGATTTTGGAATAGATTTAAGCAAGCTTTCATTCAAAAATGAATGATGATTGTGAAAAAAACATGGAATTCTTTTTTTCATTTCATCAAAATGAGATCGCTTTTGAATAGATCTCACAAAGATTTCATTCAAATGAATAATGATTATGAAAAAAACATCAAATTCGTTTTTTAATTTTATCAAAATGAGATCATTTTCAAATAGATCTCACCAGGATTTCATTCAAAAATCAATGATGATTATGAAAAAAACATGAAATTGTATTTTTCATTTTATGAAAATGAGATCATTTTCGAATAGATCTAAGGAAGATTTCATTCAAAAATGAATGATGATTATGATAAAAACATGGAATTCTTTTTTTAATTTCATGAAAATGAGATCATTTTCGAACAGATCTAACGAGGAAGATTTCATTCAAAAATGAATGATCAGTATGAAAAATACATGAAAATCAGATCATTTTCAAATAAATCTCATCAAGATTTCATTCAAAAATAAATCATGAGTATGAGAAAAACATGAAATTCGTTTTTTAATTTCATCAAAATGAGATCATTTTCGAATAGATCTCACCAAGGTTTCGTTCAAAAATGAATAATGATTATGAAAATCCATGAAGCTGTGTTTTTAATTTCATGAAAACGAGATCATTCTCGAACAGATCTCATAAAGAGTTCATTCAAAAATGAATGATGATTATGAAAAAAACATGGAATTAGTTTTTTAATTTCATCAAAATGAGATCATTTTCGAATAGATCTCATAAAGATTTCATTCAAAGACGAGTGATGATTATGAAAAAAACATGAAAATCTTTTTTTAATTTAATCAAAGTGAGATCATTTTCGAATAGATCTCATGAACATTTCATTCAAAAAAGAATGATGATTATGAAAAAAATATGAAATTCTTTTTTTCATTTCATCAAAGTGATATCATTTTCGAATAGATCTAAGCAAGATTTCATTCAAGGATGAATGATGATTATGAAAAAGAGATGAAATTGTTTTCTTAATTTCATCAAAACGAGATCATTTTTGAATAAATCTCATAAAGGTTTCATTCAAAAATGAATGATGATTATGAAAAAAAAATGAAATTCTTTTTTTCATTTCATGAAAATGAGATCATTTTCGAATAGATCTCACTAAGATTTCATTCAAAAATGAATGGTGATTATGGAAAAAACATGAAATTGTTTTTTTAATTTCATCAAAATGATATAATTTTAGAATAGATTTCACTAAGATTTTATTCAAAAATGAATGGTGATTATAGGAGAAATATGAAATTCTTTTTTTAATTTCATCAAAATGATATAATTTTAGAATAGATCTGAAGAAGATTTCATTCAAAAATGAATCATGATTATGAAAAAAACATGAAATTCTTTTTTTAATTTCGTCAAAATAAGATCATTTTCGAACAGATGTAAGGAATATATCATTCAAAAATGTATGCTGATTATGAAGAAAGCATGAAACTCTTTTTTTAGTTTTATGAAAATGAGATCATTTTCGAATAGATCTCATCAAGATTTCATTCCAAAATAGATGATGATTATGAAAAAAACATGAAAGTCTTTTTTTAATTTTATCAAAATGAGATGATTTTCGAATAAATCTCATAAAGATTTCATTCAAAAATGAATGATGATTATGAAAAAAACATGAAATTGTTTTTTTAATTTCATCAACATGAGATCACTTTCGAATAGATCTCATAAAGATTTCATTCAAAAATGAATGATGATTATGAAAAAAACATGAAATTCTTTTTTTAATTTCATGAAAATGAGATCATTTTCGAACATATCTAACGAATATATCATTCAAAAATGAATGATGATTATGAAAAACCATGAAATTGTGTTTTTAATGTCATGAAAACGACATCATTTTTGAATAGATCTCACTAAGGTTTCATTCAAAAATGAACGGTGATTATGGGAAAAACATGAAATTGTTTTAATTTCATCAAAATGAGATCATTTTAGAATAGATCTGAAGAAGATTTCATTCAAAAATGAATGATGATTATGGAAAAACATGAAATTCTTGTTGTAATGTCGTGACAATGAGAGCATTTTCGAATGGATGTGAAAAAGTTTTCATTCAAAAATGAATGATAATTGTGAAAAAAACATGAAATTCTTTTTTTAATTTCATCAAAATGGGATCATTTTCGAATAGATCTCATGAACATTTCATTCAAAAATGAATGATGATTATGAAAAAAATATGAAATTGTTTGTTTAATTTCATGAAAATGAGGTCATTTTCGAATAGATCTCACTAAGATTTCATTCAAAAATGAATGATGATTATGAAAAAAACATGAAACTCTTTTGTTAGTTTCATCAAAATGAGATGATTTTCGAATAGATCTCATAAAGATTTCATTCAAAAATGGATGGTGATTATGAAAGAAACATGAAATTCTTTTTTTAATTTCATCGAAATATGATCATTTTCGAATAGATTTCATGAGCAAGATTTCATTCACGGATGAATGATGATTATGAAAAAAACATGAGATTCTTTTTTTAAGTTCATGAAAATGAGATCATTTTCGAATAGATCTAAGCAAGATTTCATTCAAGGATGAATGATGATTATGAAAAAGAGATGAAATTGTTTTTTTAATTTCATCAAAATGATATGGTTTTCGAATAGATCTCATCAAGATTTCATTCAAAAATGAATGATGATTATGAAAAAAACATGAAATGGTATTTTTAATTTCATAAAAATGAGATCATTTTCGAATAGATCTCATGAGGATTTCATTCAAAAATGAATGATGATTATGAAAAAATATGAAATTCTTTTTTTAATTTCATCAAAATGAGATCATTTTCGAACATATCTAACGAATATATCATTCAAAAATGAATGATGATTATGAAAAAAACATGAAAATCTTTTTTTAATTTCATCAAAATGAGATCATTTTCGAACAGATCTAACGAATATATTATTCAAAATAAATGATGATAATGAAAAAAATATGAAATTCTTTTTTTAATTTCATCAAAATGATATGATTTTCGAAGAAATTTCATCAAGATTTCATTCAAAAATGAATGATCAGTATGAAAAATACATGAAAATCTTTTTTACATTTCATGAAAATGAGATCATTTTCAAATAGATCTCATCAAGATTTCATTCAAAAATAAATGATGAGTATGAAAAAAACATGAAATTCTTTTTTAATTTCATGAAAATGACATCATTTTCGAATAGTTCTCATGAAGATTGCATTCAAGAATGAATGGTGATTATGGAAAGAACGTGAAATTCGTTTGTTAGTTTCATGAAAATTAGATCATTTTCGAATAGATCTCACTAAGATTTCATTCAAAAATGAATGATGGTTGTGAAAAAAACATGAAATTGTCTTTTAATTTCATGAAAATGAGATCAGTTTCGACTAGATGTGAAGAAGTTTTCGTTCAAAAATGAATGATGATTAGGAAAAAAACGTGAACTTCTTTTTTTAATTTCATTAAAATGAGATGATTTTCGAATAGATTTAAGCAAGCTTTTATTCAAAAATGAATGATGATTATAAAAAAAACATGAAATTCGTTTTTTTAATTTCATGAGAATGTGATGGGTTCGGAATATGTTTTACGATCATTGGAAAGTTCAGCGGTGTTGTGTGGTGTTTTGTTTGGTGAAAGCGTCGAGCTTTCGCGGCCTGGGTTAGTGATATATTCGATTGTGAATGATAGTCGTCGCTTGGTTTGTTATTCTTGTCAGCGGCTTCTAGAGCGGTTGTATTTTTATCTAGAACGAGAAGAAAATTATTTTATTGACTCTAGTTTTGTTATATAAGTTGTTCGTGTGTGTTTGCAGTTTCCGGTTTTTAAAGAGTTGACTGAATGGTGGGTGTGGAATTTTTGTTTAGTTGTTGGTTTGAGCTGGAATATGCTGTAGTGTCATATAGTTTTTTTAGTCAAATAATATAGAATGATTTTAGTTACGGTTGGGGAAGAATTTTATTGATGAGATGAATCGGGGATGTTTCTGAGGTAGGGAAGAAATGATCATTCTTTTAGGGTAGTGTAGGAAGGCGTTGCGTTTTGTGAGAAGTATCCGAAAGGGTCAAGCTCTTGCGTGAAATAGGGATCGATGTGTGAATTGAGTTTTGTTTCGAATGTTGCCGGGAAGTAGAATGTTTTTCTGAGATTTGTCTGAAGTCGTGTTTTAGCGGTTTTTTGAAGAGGTTATTTCGTGTATTGCGGATTCCGTTGGAGTATGTTATTTGGCTTTAGATTTATTCAGCTTGCATGTAGTTTTAAAGTTTCGCTTGAGTTTATTGCAGGTTGATAATGAGTATTATCGGTCTTCTGTCATTATTAGAAGTTATTAAAATTTGTAATGTAGCTGATGTAGTTAGGTACTGTCATGCCAGATAAACACTTATATTGTAGTCAGAGGATATAAACAAGTCGTTGTATTTTTTGGAAGCATGGTTGCTTAAGATTTCTTTTGATTGTCAAAGGTTATTGTTTGATATGTTTGCGAGTTAATTATAATTGTTCGTTTTTTATGCTTTCGTTTCTTTTTTATTAGCATCATAAATTATGGTTGTCTTCGTACTTAGGAATATCCGTTGAAATATCTGCTAACACAGGTCTTTATGCACAAACAATATACGGTATGTTGAACTATTATGGTTTCAACCCATGTAAAAAAATTTTCTTCAAAAAATCACGAAATAATCGATTTTTAATCGATTATAATCAGAATAATTGAAATAATCGATTGAAACCTGATTCTGCTATGGTTATTACTACTTAAATTATTGATTAAAATCGTATGATTATAATCGATTTTTAATCGATTTTTTGATTATTTTTTTTTACATGGGAAAGTTGAATGTGCTTCAATGTGTTTTGAGTAGTTAGAAAACGCAAGTAGGTAGGGACCTGCTTTTTCTATGAATCGAGAAAGAAGACTGGGGCATCTCCTTTTCTCTGATAATGTATAAGAGGAAACACTTTTAAAAATAGTTGTTTCTGAGATTCGTAGTAAAAAAGGCACGAAAATGACTTGTCATCCCAGTAATATTTTGATTTTATCTTTTGGTTTATATACACAGACTTCAAGATCATCAGCCAAGATACAATGCATATTGATTCTCAAGTCACATTTAAACATCGGTCAAATTGTACCATATATTGTTACAAGTAACGCTCATCTAACGATTCGCTCATCCTTTTCTGAAAGAAGAAGATTATTTGGATTAATACTTTTTCTATAAATAAAGCGAATATTATTAGTTTTTCTTCATTTTTTCTAAACTATGTTGTCTCTCATGAAATTTTCCTAAATTTAAAATCAAGTATTGCATTTTGAGACATTCTGTTTTTATCGAAATGTCTTTTTAGATAGTTGTCGTCTTTCGTTAGAGTTTACTCCTCCGTTAATTGAATTCCATGGATGCACTTTGTCGCAGCTATAGTATTGGTCATATCTTCATCCACATTTCTTTTTATTCTGATAATCTTTTGATGAAAAATTTTGTTCAACATCTATTTGTTTTTGTCGAGTTTTGAAAAAATATTGCTTAACTAGGAATTTTTGTTTTTTCTTTTTATTATATTACTTATTTTTGACCTATAATCGGTTTCAGGTTATAGTACAATTAGCTGTAGAGAATAACTACAATTTTATTTTTACAATATAAAGTCCTAGTAGATTTTTGTATTTTCTAGAAAAGTGCTCAGATAGAGAAATCGAGTTAGATTCTTTATAAAAGTCAATATGAATTCGTTGTTGATTTTTTAATTAAAAAAAATAAACGCTTGAATTTGTATTGTTATCGAATACTATATTTTTTAGATAGCGAAATATTGCTGATGAATCGTAGAAACATTTCTAGATTATCTTTCTTCATTCTCTATGATGTATTTTTTAGTTTACAGTCTCAGTAAAAGTTCTCATTTCTGTTTGGCTTTTTGCAACATCGTTTCCAAAAGAAGCCGTAATGATACATCCGACTCTCAAAATTTTTTTCATTTCTCTTGCCCATTGAAGATATTTATTTGTCTCTGATTTACTTAACAAACACACGGATGATACACATACTGGGCAGTTTCGTTCGAATAATCTCAATGCGAGAATGAAATACTGTATGAATCTTCCTGGAAAAACGTATTTCATCTGAAACAAATATACCAATACGTGATCAGTAGTCAGCACCCCTGTAATGCGCTACGTCAGACTCGTCGTTTCTGTGTCTCCTATTACCATTTTCTTGTAAACAGGTAACTTAATCTCAATATGAAATTTATAACCTTCAAGATTCTGACTGAAAAACACATGATAACTGAGACTTACAACAATTTTTCCATTTTCTTTTTCCAACGATTCTACAGAGATAGTAAGTTTTGATATATAAAACAATTTCTGCGCTGACTTTTTACAGGCAATCACCTGTAGTTAAGTTTCATTCCACAAAACATAGATTTTGGAGTCTTATCAGTTTGTTCCTGTGGTCTGCTTTCCCATGTGGTTATTTTGGACTTGTTGAGCGTACTGCTTCTAGAGTATTTGGAAAGACAAACAAACATACACACAAGTTGATGATAATGACTCTTCCTTGTGATAAAAGGGAACGGAAGGAGAAAACCAGATTTATCGAAGAAAAGCCAAGAAGAAATATTCATTTTAATGAACACCATAAGAAAAAATATGATTGGTTAAAGAAAGGTCGACAATAACTCTAATCGAGCGAAATTCGAGAATGGATCTGATTGGATGTAGCGAGTGTGCTCTAGGTATAAAGTCGATCTGTGAGAATATGATGTGATTTCCCCTGCCAGAGCTCAGTTACGCTTGGTTGGTTTCTAGCAAGCAGGGCAGAAATGAAGGAACCAGAATTTCACATCCTGAAAAGTCATAATTTCAGGATTGAGAATATAAATTCAAGCAGTACCGATAGTAGATTCAAATTTTCCCTACCTGAATGCTTTTGGTCGACCTTTCTTTTCGAAAACCGATTCATATTGACTCATAGCACGTCAAAGAAGATTCTTGGCACATGGACCTCAGATTTGAATCGTCTGCTTCGAAACATTCCAAGGGAACCATTTTCCTGAAGATTCGCTTTCTATTGATTACTTGTCTTGATTAGATGTTTTTTTTTCAGGGTATTTCAGAAAACTTAATGTAGTGCCACCCTAGGATATATAGGTGGTAGAAGAGATATAGGAAACGTTGCAGATATTAGAAATACAGCAGATATGAATTACTCCCCAAAAACAGAAGCCACAGTGATTTCCACATACGTCGAGATATAACAATATTTAAAGAGGAATCTTCAATTGTGTCTTATATATTTTCATAGCTTTCAATTCAATTGCTTTCTTAAAGTAACATACCGATATCAACGATTTCGAGAGGAATTTTGAAAGCTTTCGAACAACACAACAACTATTGATTTGAGTCTTAAAACGATATTTCTGATCAGTGCGGTTGAAAATACGCATATTTTCCGACATATTCAGGAATTCACAGTTCATCTCTGCAAGAAACAAATTCAGACAACAACCCTTCAAATCCGTCGGCTGCATCATTGATAAAAACACGTTCATTTATAGTGGATGGTATTCTATCATTGCAAAGTCTTTTGTTTTGAAGATTGCTTTAGCTCAATACGTTCCTAATCTCATCAATCTGAATACTTTTCCATAAATTGTGCCTACAGAATTTCTTCAAAAACGAAAAAAAATTACATGATCACCACAATGAGACACATACGAACAAATGATGTCGCCTATCACCTTCAAATGCTAGACCACCAGATCCCTCCTATTTCTGCTCAGGCGAATCCACAACATTGTAATCTGATGTGTGTGATGTCACGTGTATCCGTCCCTTTGTGGCACCCACATTAGGTACGATACTTTGTGTATGTGTTGTCGCGTGTTTGTATAGTATCACATTTATCTTCAATAATCCTTAATACCTGCTGTATCTCCAATGTATTTTATATATCTTATATCTCCTATAATTCATATATCCCCACCGCAACGCGTACAACCTGCAAAAAAGGAAAAGTTCTTTTTCATTGGCCAGATTTTCGACAAGAGGATGTTCGAATAAAAAACTCCATCCCAGATTCAGACTCCCAGCCCTCGATAACTGGTCACAAATTTTCACCAAACCGCGCAAAACGCGAAAAGTAGAGAAGCTTATTCCTGATTGGTCGAACTCCTAACCAATGAAAGCTTAGATAAAAAACTCGACCTCAGATTCGCATTCCTCGCCATTGATAGCCTATAGCAAAGTTTTCTCAAAATGGTTGAAAATCCGAACAATAGAAAGGCTCGTTTCTGACTGATTCGTTTCTCGGCCAATGAAAGCTCAGATAAAAAATCCGACCTGCAATTCGGATTTGTCACCCCAATAATCTATCGCAAAACTTTCATCAGCATGGCCGAAAACCCAAAGAACAGAAAAGCCCGTTTCTTACCAATGAAAGCTCAGAGAAAAAAATCCGACCTAAGATTCGAATTTCTCACCCTCAATAACCTATAGTAAAGTTTCGTCAGAATGGCCGAAACCCGATGAACAGAAAAGCACGTTTTTGATTGGTCAGCTTTCCGACCAATGAAAGCTCAGATCGAAAATCTGACCTCGGATTCGGATTTTTCATCGTCGATAACCTATAGGAAAGTTTCATTAGAATAGTCGAAACCCGATGAACGGAAACGTCCATTTGTGATTGGTCCGTTTCTCCACCAATGAAAGCTCATATAAAAGATTCGACCTCTGATTCGGATTCTTCGTCCCCAATAACCGATAGAAAAGTTTCATCCGAATGGTCGAAAACTCGATAAATAGAAAAGCTCGTTTCTGATTCGCCGGTCTCCAACCAATAAAAGTGCAGATCAAAAACGGACCTCGGATTTGGACTCCTCGCCCCCGATAACCTACCGCAAAGTGTCATCAGAACGCCCAAAAATCAAAAAGAATAGAAAAGCTCGTTTATGATTGGTAGGTTTCTCGACCTATGAAGGTTCACCTAAAAAATTCGACCTCGGATTCGGATTTCTTGCCCCCGATAACCTATATCAAAGTTTCATCAGAATGAATTTAATAATGAATATCTGTTAGTTTTAATAACTTTTCACAAAAGAAACTTTCATGAAAATCTGAAATTTCAATTGAACTCAAAAACGAAAGATATAGTTACAATAAAACAGATGTTATTTTCTATTTTGTTCATCATGAGATCAGAAGTAACACAAATACCTATTTATACAGAAAAAATGCAGCAAACTCTTTATTTCCGAAACAAATTAAATCATAAATACGTTCTGCATCTGAATAATAATTAAAAAATAAGTAATAAAACGATTTATTTTTATTGTAAATAATTAAATGAACACATATATTATGGTAACTCGACTGTTGATTGGTATTCGTCTCTTGTCCTCAATAATAGTTCAATATTTATAAAAGTACAAAAGCAAATTGATGTTAATGTAGAGAAAAATATCTGTATGATTTAAATATTCGAATATTCGAATATTTTCCTATGTATCAACAGCCAAGATGAAAATAAGATTTTTAGAAACAATAGAAAACGATTTTGTTATTTGTTTATCATGATCTTGAAAAAATAAACAAATCATCTATTTTTATTGGTAAATATAAATAAACAGTTATTTTATTTAATAAGTCCATTAGAAAGATTTTATATAGATTTACTTTACAAAAAAAAAGCTTCTATTCATATTTATTCTTTATTTAAACAAGCAAATAAAAAATGAAAATATCCTTTGCTGCCGAATGTGCAGATAAAGATATTTTCTGATAAATCTAGAAACTTCTCTCATGTTCTAAACCTATTAAATCAAGACTTTTCAATAAAAAAGATTTGTTTTTTATTGCTTAGTAAATGCTTTCGTTACTGGTTTTTATCGTTATAAAACATCACATCCTTTCATATCATCCATCCACGCATTTAAAAGATAACAGCCTAATGAAAAATAATGACCAAATAATAAGTAATTCCTCTAATTTTTTTTTCATCTAACGGGATAAATACAACTGAATATTTAGATCGTTGATTAAGTAAATTTAGATAATGCAACGAAACAATTCTAAAAATCATATCATATGGATTGGGAAAAGAGCAGTTGCCTTTTTAATTTTTAGAAAAATCATCCAAAACATCATTTTTCATTTTATGATCGTAGTCGTATAAATAATGGTTTAAATTGAAATGTTTCTGTTGTTTCGAACATAAAACAAACAACTAATGTTGTTAAACAAAAGAAAAATATTAAATGGAAATATTTACGATTTCAGAAGTTTAAAGAAAATTATCTTTGTTTGAATAAATCTAATGGGTTATTTTCTTGTTTAGTAAAAGAAGCAAGTAGTGGAGATAATTCAAATAATATTATATCAAAAGATTCTTTCGATGACAATATGGTATTGAAGAAAAATATTCGAAGACATAAAACAATTTCCGTAGGAAAACAACAAAATATCCATCTTCAAAAACTAAATATGTCTTGATTTGGATCTATAAGATAGCTACATTTTTTTGTATAGATTTATCCACTAAAGATCATGATCAAAATCGATTCATTTCTACAAGTCAAATAACTATAAACATGGATGTAAATTTTTATTTAATTATATTTTATGATTATTTTGCATCCTCTCGAAGTACATTTTTTTCTTATATTTGTAGCTGTACATTTTGCCGAATCTCATCGTATTCATCAACCATAAATAATTTTCTTATCAAGCAAATTTAACTAACAAAGGTTTTCTCAACAATATATAATCTTTCAAATTATTATCGACAAGAAGCTGCTACTTTCATAATAATAATGATTGTTTCTGCATAATTCGAACATTTTCCAACTGGAATCTCGGAATTATTAATGATCAATTGATCAGAAATATGTTATATGAACATGATCAGGCAAGTTTTAATCAAATTGATCGCATATTGAACGCGTTTGAACACGAATATAATTTCGAACGGACAAAAAAAACGCGTTTCAAATAATACAGAAAGGAAACCGTTTCGCATATAAAACGGATGTGAACACAACTATTAGCTCAAACGCGCAAAAACGCGTTTAAATCGATATAATAACAAACCGCGTTTACATCGAGGATGCGTTTGGATGCGGCCCATTACTGATTTTGACGGTAGACGCGTTGAAACGCACCCACTAACGCGTTTAGACGCGTCTAGGTTGCGTTTCAGTTTTACATGGGTATATTGTAAGTGTGATTAGAAAGAATATTTTCTTGCTTACTTGAAAATCGTTGTTGAAGTAGCAAGTGAATCAAATATTTCTTTGTCTTGCTATTGAATTCAACGCTTTCAACCCGAAAGCAAACACCTGGTGTAATAAGTTCTTCTTCTTCTTCAGAATACTCAGATAATGGACTGAGATCAGCAATAAAGGCATACAACACTTTCATAATGAATAATGTATTTCCAAATTCTTCGGCTTTTTCACGATTGCGACTACAAGATGTATAGGCTTGAAATGACCCAAATGCCTCTTTATCTTTGGCCATATCTTTATATTTAGTGATCTGTTCCTTCGTCAGTTCGGCTCCTCGATAAAGTGTCTTTTTAGCTGTCAGTTTTTGATTAAATGGATCATCCCAGAGTAGTAAACAGAATGGGCCTAATGTACGAACTTTACTTCGCCATACTTGTTCATGTTCTTTATCTCCAACTAATCTCATTGCTGCGTTCAATGTTTTGTAGAGGAAACTTTCCAATGTGTAAAGATAAGCACAAAGTTTCCATACTTCCTTTATACCAGCGTTCTTCTTTTCCCTTAGCATTTTAGCTAATTTTTCGGCTTCTCGTTGTTTTCCAATGTGTTTTCCTTCTTCAACAATACCACAAGCAGCTTTTTCAATAAGCATCGGAGTCATGTTTGGCTTTTTTGAAGGTAAATCATCTGGTTGAAGTTTCAGGTCTCTTCTGACTTCGATGACAAAGGGACTTGTCCAACCGTATTGACCACCAAACGAACGTTCAGTACTGACAGGAAGGTCCATAAAACGTGTTTCTCGCAGATGTTTATCTTGTCGCTCGCGCACGACTCGTTTTATTGGTCTTTGCCTATGATCATCAGTGTTCGATATTTGCAGATTACTTTCGAAATCAATATAATAATCATCCAATAAAGCTCGTTGTTCTTTGCTTTGAAATGCTTCTTCGATGATTAAATTTTCTAAATCCGAATAATGATTCCATATGATTGGCTCGGATGACGAAAATGGATTTGGATTTGCTTTCCACATCCATTCAACATGTTTTAAAGAATTATTTGGTGTTGCAGATGCATAGGAGGCCATAATAAACAATGCTTTTCTCTTGTTTTCAATATGGTAGATCGCTTTATTAATCAACTATTATTTTTATCTGAAAGTGTGAAAACAAACAATGATAATTGAAAAATAATAGAATAAGAAAATCTCACTCTTGAAGTCTTGTTAAATATTGAATTTTAGTAAAACTCTTTCAAGTCAGAGAAAATATTCTGTAATTATCGGAAGGTTCTTTATGTTTCCAAGAAAAAAATTACGAAAATCTACATATTCAGAATTCTTAAAATCCGTTGTTCTCTTCTTCGAATTGGGTATATTCTACTTATTGTCCTTCTTCATCATTTTTTTCCAAAATTTTAAATTTTACACTATATTTAAATAAGTAAATCAAATAAGACTTTTCTCATATATTTTTGGAAGAGTATGAAATTCGAGCAATATTTGGAATAATTATTATTATTTAAATTTATTCTTGATTTTTTTTTATTGAAGAATCTTTTCAGATCATTAATGTTATTCAATAAAATAACACAATATTAATAAATAGATGTTGATTATGCAACGCAAAATAATATACAGATAAGTTTTTTTTATCAATTATCAAGGAAAGACTATTTTCAACTTTTTATTCTTATTTATTTGAAATTTTATTTTCATTCAGATGTAGTCTAACGAATGAATCGCAAAAGTTTAAAACAAAATATTTAGTAATTTCTAGTTTGGTTGGACTCTTCGCAGAACAATTAACATTGTTGATTTGGATATTGAATTCAGTGGTCTTCGAAATATGAACTTCACTATTATTTTGTAAGATTTTCTTCAAGAATAAAAAAGTAATCTTTAGAAGACTCCGAAAAAACAACATTGTAAGTGAAAATTTTGCTGTGTATGTTCATATTTTCCTTATTGAGACTTGAAATCTCAAGAAAGAATATTCATATTAGCGACGTGCGCATTGGTAATTAAAGGAACTTTTTATCGTCAAATTTTCGTCTTATTTGTTGCTCTATGATATTTCGTATAAGCAACGTTTCATTTCTTCATACTCATGTGAGAAGAGCAATATGAAGTCGAAACTATCGTGATGTATCATTTAATTAGAGAAGACACGGTCATACCAAAAATGATCTTCAACAGTGATGGTACACTTGATATAAAAATCGGCGTCTATTGGGCAACAAGAAACTGTGTATCTTTTCCTTAGAATAGAAAAACAAAAACATCTGTGTTATACTGGGCTCCGATTCGTCCTATATTTCCTATAATTCCTATATTTTGTCCTATATTTCGATTGATTTTCCTATATTTTGTCAAAAAAGTGGAAAAATTTCACGAGAGTTGATTTTGTCCTGAGGGGGAGTACAGGGATCTTCGCGACGCTACCCTCCCCGGTCCTCACTTTTTACGAAAAAGCCAGGTAATGTGAATAGCTATTTATTACAAGTAAAGCACATACATTTGAGGTGCGGTTCGACGTATAATACCTAAATTTTGGTAAATTTTTTTAGTGAAAATAATCGTATAATTCCGAAAACGAAATCCTATATAGGAATTCCTATAATTTCGAAAACTTGTAATCGGAGGCCAGGTGTTATAATATTTTTTTCTGCCTGCTACGATAACACTACTGTTGTAATATGCTTGCCTTTTGCCTATAGTGCGATGCAAGATTTCTGTGCTGTAATATATGCTTACTTTTGCATGCACTGTGTGGTAAATTTTGAGAAAAGTAAAGAACGTCATTTTTATTCCTTATATTTGGCAAAGCGGATTCATGAGGAAAAGTCCACGATACTGTGCGAAAATAAAGTACGAACCATAAGCAAGATGCTCACGAAAAATATATGATAATACCGTTAACTTGCCTGAAGATATCGAAAAAACAAAGCCATCTGTTAAATGTACGATTATTTTTGAATATCGATGTATATATTGTTCAAACAGTGGAAAGCCATTAGTTAGTTTCGATTATTTTTTGGGCCTACGATTAACTTGCGATCATTTTTCATAGAAACTATACTGATACAGCATAAAATACTGACAATTAATTGGATGATAATGGGCTTGCCGCTCGTCCCGGTCATTATTAAGATTAACTAGACCATTAACGGCGATTAACTCTCGTTTTCGCTGCTGCTTTACTGTGGGTTCAATGCAAAATAGTCGCAGTTAATTATCGGCCGAAAAGAAAAGAATGACCGTAACTAACCAACGGGTGAATATGGGTATGAATGAAAAGAACTCTTATTAAAAACCTGAATCTACATTCACATGGCACATAAACACCTACCCCCCAGAGAAACTCACAGTGATAACTATCGATTTTAGACATAAGAGCAACTTCAGTACAAACTATGATGTTGAGGTTTTCGATGACTACCGTTCTAATATCATGGTGTATTTCATTACAAACTACGGTATTGAGTATCGCGATCTCTACTGCTCTCATATACCAAAGCATCTTCATACATTACCGCAGTATGTGTTACCTTCGTGGCTAACAGTTTTATAAACAGCGAAGAACGTTGCTTATTCTATCTGACGAAATATTAATAACGTCTAATAATCGTTTTCAAGTTACTGTTTTCTATTCATACCGATTTGCAGTGGGCTGTGATTAATTTATTGAAATAAGAAAAGATTAAATTCGCGGAAATCTGTTTTGTAGAAATCTGCCGTAAACAACGGTTTTTTGGGATTTTAAAGTGGCATCACTCAGGATAATTACGGTTTCGTCATGATAAGCATAGTTAAGCATAACTTTCTTGTAAATTCGTTTATGAAAACCATAGTATTAAATGTTGCACTAGTTGTCAGTTATACAGATTGCACTATGCTCGTTGACAGCCGCGATCCAATGCAGGACAAAACATCATAACTAACTATTCAGTTTCGACAGGTCGACCATTACAATATAGTTTCATAATTATCTAAGACGCCTCAGCATAATTGCTAATGATATCGGGGAGCTTTCCTAAGATACTTCAGATTTTCTACAACATCTTTTTTGAGTTTAATAGAAATCATGAGCACTAATTAGTTCATTCTACGTAGTACTTTATTTGTAAATTAAGCATCGCAGTGTTTAAGGTATGTGCTTAACGCGGTATGTCCACAAAGAACCCTAGTATGAAGTATCGAAGTAAGTACCGATTTTAGAAAGTTAAGTACCCTATGTTGTAGTTTTGCAAAGTATCAAAAGGCGGTAGTGAAGTTATTATTATGATAGTCATAATTCTGGCTATTAGTTTGTTTGTTTTTTTGTTGTAAAGAAAGCTTTCAATAAAACCATGCTATTTGATATTGATATGCGCCTTATGCCTACTATTGTTTCTACAATTTGTACACCACATATATAGAAGTATGATAGAATGTCGAAGAACGAAAAGAATTTTCAGCTCAGTATTTCTCAGAAATTTTACATAAATTTTCCTATTTTATGTCTCACTGAAATGCGACTTTTCTGATGGAATTTGTGATACTTCGCCACATCTCATATCAAAAGACCAGCCAGCTGCACTCTACGAAAATTTCAAGTAAGCTCGGTGATTCTGAGGCAGATCTGCTGACTTAGATACGCTTGAAGACATTACTATGTGCCGTGACCCAAAAAAACTATGATTTTCACTGATTTTAAGTAATCACGACAGTCAGATTAGAAAACCAGATCATTTATTCATCTCTCTAGTAGAACCGACTGAAATCACAGCTTCGAAATATCATGGTTCTAATTATCTCAACTTTTAAATTTCTGATGCAGATTGACATTTTCTTTACGCAGAGGTTTTCAGTTCAACTGTTTGCGTTAGGAAATTTCGCATGGCTTCAATTCTCTATTATGGACAATGGGTTTAATAACCCAACACATATAACAGACTAGCCATACCAATGTTCTGATTGGTCTCAGCAGCACCATGCTTTGCCAATACTGAAGTAAAGAAAAGTTCCGCTGAAACCTGATTGATTGGGAGATTTTTCTTTCAACGCATCCTATTTAGGAAAGGCTTCTTTGCTACTGTAACGGTCAGAAATAGTATTATCAACGCCGATTCGAAAGCTTTGCGAGGTTCTATTTCATATTATCCGAACGATGCCATATTTAGTCCTTACCACAGGGTGTGAGAAAATAATTAATAAAATCTGATTGATGTTGATGAAAAGCAAGCGATTGCTTATTTTGTTGTCCATTCAAAAAGTTAGTATTGTTCAAGTCACATACAAAAGCGACCCCATCGAAACCCTGCGATCAACATTGAGAATACTGTGTTTTTTCCGCTGCTACGAAAAACAGAGACCTTTATTGAAGTTCGATTGTTCAAGGTACACTTGGTATTATTTGTAAAAATCTCTTCTCCATGAGAACGATTTACAATGGATTAGAATAGCTAAGGTTGGCTCAAATGACTCAAATTATTCCAATGAGATCTCTTTCTTGAGACAATCTCTCGATATTACAATGACGCTAAGATAGCTTTGAAAAGACTCATATATATGATGCTCATACATAGCTTACAAAATTACAAGTACAATGCTCACAGAGCTCTAGACCCTTGATACGCTCTAATATTCCTTAAAGCCATGATGTCCCTGTATAACCTTTTAAGAGTTACACTGGAACTAATTCAGCAATTATAATTTTTCTCAGCATTATATAATCTCTTGCTATTGTAATTTATAAAACATGAATTGAGTATGATTGGTACAATATGCATGCGTAAGAGAGCTTCTAATTTGGAGTTTACGCATTTTGAAGCACACTTTTATTAAACTAGAAAAATTCGTTTGACTTAGCGAATTCTACACTACTGCCACTGGGTATGAACCTGAGTGGTTGGTTCTCATGCTAATGTAGATAGGTACAATGAACCTTGATGATCGAAGGGTCTCTATGAATTGGGTGCTCTTACTCGGTGTGAGTAATGAACTTTCACAAAAGAAGTAAGTGTAATACTCCGGCCTCATATATAATCTATCCCTTATCCTCGATTGAAATTTCTTTACCTCGTTCTTCTCCTATATGTACTTTGGAGCTACACCATTAATTTGTTCTTCTCTCGTGCATAATGATATCCATAAAAGGAATAACTACAATATCCTTTTCTGATCGTTATGTACTTTGGAATGACATCCTTGGTGCGTTCTTCTCTCGTGCATAGTGTGGTCCATAACTGTGCTCTAACCTTTGTTCCTGTCGTATTTTTCTGTTATCGTGTTCACCGTATTTTTCAAGGTTGTTGTGTATATACGAAGTAGTATATAAGGAACGAGAAAAATACAGCATATGAACGTTTTCTTGTTATACCAATAAAATATGCTTAGAGTAGCTTCTAAGTAGTATCTCTTACAACAGGAATCGTCACAATTGGCGACACTGGCTATCTAACCAGTTCTTCTCTTTCCGTTCTACATTTATTATTTCAATCTTCCTCCCTTTATTAATGGTCCTACGTATGACTGAACAACAGATTCCAATCGACGAAGCCGTTCGCCATATCTCAACCACTCTGTCACAACATGAGGATACTATTCGAAGCCTTCAACAAACTCTGGCATCTCTACAACCACAATTCCATACCAAACTCACCACATTTCGTGAAGAAACTCAATAAGAATTACGAACCATTCAATCTAATCTCAATACAGCCATTGCTACCAAAGAGGCTATATGGTCTGAAGTGTCAAGCGATATGCAATCTCGCAATAGCGGACTCGTCGAACTTAAGCAATTATTTCAGCACCGCTAAACAAATCGACCTCAACCTTCGACTCCTCATTCATGAAATACTACCCCTTTTTCGGCTCACACTGGTTGGGTGTGGGTGTGGATGTATTGGTGTGAGT
The DNA here is from genome assembly GCA_905250125.1 of Rotaria sordida. Classification (NCBI taxonomy): domain Eukaryota; kingdom Metazoa; phylum Rotifera; class Eurotatoria; order Philodinida; family Philodinidae; genus Rotaria; species Rotaria sordida. Next base: position 7,942 of record CAJNOL010002576.1, on the reverse strand, counting down.
GTAGGTGTGGGTGGTAGTACTGCGAAAGCGCAGAGATTTCACACTCACATCCACAGCTCACACCAACGCCCTATTAATGATTTAGATCGAAGAGAATTATCTGAATGAGACAACAAACTAAACAAGTAACGCAGCGCAAGCGCTGCTAACCATCTACTGAAAGGATGAGTCGCACCTAGGCATGCTCCAAACGCAAACTCAAACCCAAACCATTTGAGAGTTTGGGTTTTGTGTATGTCTAGTTTGTGTAATGTATTGAAGTAGGTCTTATCCAAATAGTACATTCTAATGTTTATAATTATATGACTGAGAAGATATAACTCATCATTGGCTGTAATAGGCGGGTACTTAAAACTGTTCATGAGCTATCCTAGGGGACAACCATAACTGTTCATGGACTATCCTGAGACACACATAAGTTTCGTTTTACTATCCACAGTAGTGTCCGCTATTTTGAATGAACTTTGGTTAAGGGATGGCCATAAGTCCTCAAAGAAGACCATTCAGAGAGAGAAGGGAGGAGGGAATGGAGCATGGATACGTAGCTATAATGCTCTGTGAGCTATCGTACGGGCTACTTCTGTTTCTTACTAGGATTTATTAAGGTACATTGAAGTTTTACAGAGTGTAAAAAGAATCTCGTAAGTCTCGCGGAGCTTTCGAGGGTTCACCTTTTTGCGGTTCAAGGCCTGTTTTGCGTGGATCCTATAGCTTTCTGATAGGTAATTAGGGATTCAGAGTACGTGTTGTTGGGAGATTGCTTTGATTTATATTGTGACACTCGCAGATATTTTCGAAGAAAATAGTGAGTGTAAGTTTTAAGTGTTAGGTTTTCAGACTCGCCCTCCCCACCTATTATAGAGATGCCTCCATTTCAGACAGTTCCCTATTATACACTTTAAGAACATATGAGAAAAAAATAAGTAACATAATTTTTTTCACTAATCAGTTGTCTTGTAAAACAGCTAAAATATACTACAGGTTTTGCAAGTTACGTATGTGTGTTGGTAGAATTAAGCTTGAGGCCATACGTGAGGTTCACGTTCCATTCCGAAAGTGGCTGCGCTAACAAGTGTTTTTTATCACGTTGTAACGGGTGTTTTTGTCCGGTGACCATAGCTGTTCAAGTGACAACTGAGGAATCCCGAGCATGTTTTCTACGTGTACCTCGGTGGCGTGCTGAGTTTGGACATAGTCAACATGGCATGTGTAAAAAGTGTTGGGATTAAACTCGTTTCATTGTGTATAATGGGACTTGGACAGGGATTAGGCATGATTTGACATATACTGGCTTTTTGGATAGACCGACAATGCTACTTAGGGTTATTTTTTGCCGGTTTGGGTCTGAATCGGGAGATATTTAGTTCGAGTATGTGAGAATTACCATTTATCAAGAGGTATAGTTTTTCCTTAAGCAGCAGACAGTTTAACGGAAAGCAAGTATGAGAAACTTTGAGATACAATGACGTCGTTACATAGGCACTTTCTGAACGGAAAATCGAACCTTAAGATTTCAAGAATGATTATGGCAGTGGTCAATCAGATGGGGCTCTTCGATACGTCTCTGATTATTTCGCACTTTGTTTTTACACCATTGAACAGTTTTTGTGGAACTCATACATATTTTCGAACAAAATACTGAGTGTAAGTATTAAGTTCAAGTTCTTGCGGCTCCCCTCCCCGCTCTCCATTACAGACACATAGTTACATAGGATCCCATTACAGACAAGCCCCCATTACAGACACTCCTCATTACAGACACTCCCCATTACAGATACCCCCCATTACAGACACCCTTCCTTACAGACCTTAATAATTAAGAATAATAGGCGTCAGACTTTCTAGTTTTTTTCAAAAAATTGATCAAGCTATAATTTTGAAAGATAATCAATATCGTCGTTTGTGAGCTGATTAACATATATAATATGCATAAGATCTTCTGTGGATATATCTTGGATATGTAAAACAGATTTATTTACCAATTAATTCAATGCTTATAATAATAATAATGTTGAATTACGACAAACGAATTAAAATAAAAATGAAAGTTAATGAGTGAATAGCAATTATGTAAAATGAAGATAGGGCGCCCGTAGAAAGAAAATTCTGTTCGAAATGCGGAAATTAGAAAGATTCTTACTCTTTTTTTCGATTGCCCTACAAAACAATTATAGTCTACGAGAGGTTTGTCATTTTACATATTTTGTATTAGTTTAATGAATCTAGAGAGCATATGTGAGTTCCACATTTCAACCCCAAAGGGGCTGCGCTAACAAGCTTTTTTAGGCCTACACACGTCATTCCTCGTATACTTTATTGTAGCACTTCTTCTCGTAGTGATAAATCAAGGATATAGTTCGAGACTAGCTGTCAATTCAGGTGCGACTACTGCGTATAGTTTTCCGTGAGTAGGGCAAAAGGCTTTAGTGTCGTAATTGAAGCCTGGAACCCCTTAAAAAAATGCTGGAACACAATCTCAAGAAAGTCGTTACAAATTCCAACTTCCATTCACTCCGGATTCCTTTCTCACTGACTTTTCCAAAAAAAGATTTTGTGAAGAAACTGCTAGTTTTAGAACAGAAGAAGATTCAGAACTGCCCCTATCTGTTATTTGTTCAAAGACATACTGATTCAATGAGGAGTTCTCGCACATCTTAAACGCCCCTCTTCCCCAATAGAACAAGTAGTTTTGGCATTCTCAATGTTCGCAAGCTCCAAGTAATTTATGGAACCGTTATTCATCTATTTGTAATAACACCGATGAAACCAAATGGAAAACAAACCGCTCCTGTAGTCCGGTACTTCCAACAGTTCATGTAATCCGACCGGACTAAATTGATTCTGACCTTCGTGGACTCGTCGAGCACCGGCATTATCAAGAGAAGCGAGATAGTCTCGTACTCCTTCGACTTCCGCAGTACATTGGTAGTCAACGAAATCCACAGAGTAGAATGGAAGCCCACGGAGTCTACCAAGTAATATGGGAGTACAAGACTATGGAATACAAAAATACTGAACAACACTATGTCTGTCTTCGCGTACTCCTAAAGGCATATTTACTTCACTGACCTTGGAGTAGGCCACCGAACGCTGTATATTCCAGTAGACACCGTGCACTCCGCGAACACCATAGTAAGTCCTTCGTTCTTACATTCATCAGACGCGCTTTATCTATGTATTCTACTAAAAAGTTATATTCAAGAAATTATCTGGTTAAATCGAAGGGTCCGTTTCGCACCCTCCTGATCTCCAGCGCCGCATGACGTTTAGAGATAGTCCGCGATAACCACCAGCGAACCTCTGTTGGTGCCCACAGACAACTAACAGCCACAACGATCATTTGCTCTTAATATTTTCAAAAATCACTTGTTGATACCCCTTTCACATCCACCCATAAAATATAGATAGCCCAAAACAAGCGTATCTGAATGTAAGTAGCTCATTTTCCATCAGCCAGCCAAAGCCGGTCGATGACACCCTGAAAAGTCTTCACGTCCATCGACGGTGATACCATCGACGACTTATGGCTATATTACTACATCACAAGAAGAGTTATGGATGCAACACTAGTATAGCAAATAGTTCTAATTATCCCTCATTCCGCCCCCGCCTCTCCGGGATACGTCACCAAGAGTTACGAGTACCTCCCTAGAGTAACCGATGATGAGCGATAGGTATTGGCATAGGATAGCCTAAGAATAGTTATATCTACTCAGTCATACAGTTATTGACATTAGAATTTACTATTAGAATAATGTCTACTGCAATACAATGTACTAGCTAAACAGACACAGAACTCAAACCCAAACTCAAATACCCAAATGCACCAAACCGAAACGGTTTGGATTTAGCGTATGCCTGGTCGTATTGAAGATAGAATATTAGAAGTAGTAGATATGGGAAAGGATTCATTTCCAGCACGTTAAGAAACGGAATAAACAAACAATTATTCTTTAAAAGTTGGAAATGTAGATTCCCATATTTTTTGTATTCTCTACGAAAACTATATATTCTGAGCATATTTAAAATATTTTTTATATTACATGATATCATCAACATTCTTCTCACTCGCTTTGTCCTACTAAATATTCTTATGGCATCATCTATATTCTGATCAAGGGTTTAGTATAGCGTCCTCAAGTTTCAAAATGTCTGAAAATTGAAGCCAAGTGACTGAAGAGACGAAAAGCCCTGTGTTAACGCTCGAAAATGAAAACATGCCTGTAATAAGATGAGTGTCGAGATTCCTGGCTCAACGAAAGCGATTTTTGTTACTTTTATTTCATGAAAAAACTAACTCAGTAGTCAATACAATATATTTACTACAGTTCTATAGGTTTTCTCTCTCGAACCATTTAAGGTAAATAAATATATCATTCACTTTCAATTTTTTATTTCTCTCATTCTCTTTCTTGAACGGGGGAAAAGGGGTTGATATAGCTCTTTTCTTAACTCTTACTCACACAGACTCGATTCATTAAATATAGATCCGTATCAAAATCCTGTTAGCGTCAGCGATGATAAAGTGCGATGCTAAACTCATATTAAGATACGCTTTCTGGTTTTATTGGCTTGATTCATTTGCCCGGATAGCAGAAGATATCGGTTCGAGTCTGAAGAACTTCGTCTTTTTCTTCATCTGCTCTTTCATTGCATCTCCAATCCTATAATCATATAGGATGTTTACAAAACCGTGTCGTTATTCAACTGGGTACAGCAGAGTAATGATATGGGCGATTCTGTTTCACTAGGGACTTCATAACCTACGAAGGTAAAGACATAATGAGTCAACAATTCTCGCTTTCGCAATTCGATACACTGACTATATATGATCCGAATTCGATTGACATTGACTGTACTGTTGTAGCGCTAAAACAACTTCCTTGTGAGTATCGATGCATTATAAAGTTACTAAATCGCATTATGTTAGTTACAGTGTGTTGAAGGCTATTCAAATGAACTCCAACGATGCCCAAAAGCTTTAATCGGTACCCCTCTATTTCTGTCTGAAATTCTCAGAAATATATCCCTTACTGCAGACAAATGAAGATATATAAAACATGAAAATGTTGTAATAGATATGAAAAATTTGAATACGCAGCATATTGGCTTCATATTTCTGATAAGTTGATAAGTTATTAACGTGGATGTGGATACTTTTGTTCTGCAATAAAATAATAAAAAAATTCTCGTTATAAGTATGTCATGGAAAGCAAAATAGAAACTTTAACATAGAATATATTTCAATTCGAACGCAGTTGTTCGTTCTTTTAAAGATTTCAAAACTATGTTAATATAGAGTTTGGCTTCTATTGAAGAATCAACCGATATTTTTCTATCTAGTCAAAAGTTATGAGGAAGTTTTTGACAACTTTGTAGATTCGAATGAGTGATTGAAAAAAAAGATATCAAGTATCGTTCTCATAGGCACTTCTTGTCAAGTTTGAAAAATGATAAATTTATCCACTTATAAACTTTTTCTGTGCTTCCATTATACTTGGTGAATCTTACAACTCTTTAAAAGAAAACAGATTCACATACATATTGGATGTGTATTCACAATATTAGGTCAATATTGGAACATTCTAGTGTCTGCATCTATTTCCATAACTTTATTTTGTACAAACACCTTTTATCTTTAATAAAGAATTCATGTTTGAAAATTTTGGAGATCAATGGGTAAGAATAGATGAGCACTTGTGAACTGGCATAAAGGCAATTTATCATAATTTGATCAGATCACGACCTGTAGAGTGCGATCTACCGGGTGTTTTTGCGCATCGACACTAACAGGAGGATGCTTCTCAATATTCAGTAATTCAATCAGTTTCAATTAAATTTCGATCATATAGGGCCAAGGTATGGAACTAGAAAACCACGAAGTCCAGATGTAGAAAATTCTTGCTTCCGAAAAATTATGAGATTCAAAATGAATCAGAACTGCGCATATCATTACTTTGCAGCATCTAGCCTGCTTGTGGAGCATATTTTGCTGCTGATCTCCATTTTTTCGAGATAAACACATATGTTGTTAATGTCATAATGCTTGCAGTTCATAAAGTTTGAGGAAACATTTTGATTCAGTAGTGTAGTCATATGGAGGAGAGAAGCGACCATTACTTAACTAATAATGGAGGGATCTGTATTGTAAGTTAGAGAAGTTGGACGTATTCGGGTCAACATAAAGGTCTCACCGCCAAACTAACAAATTTAAAATATGGCGCGCTTATGGCATGCGTAGCGTGAGATATTCAATTTTTCAGCAAATTTCCTCTTTGAGGGTGGAGTGTGAGGTGTTCGGTGTAGGATATGGAATGTGGGTATGCGTGTGGGTGTGAATGTGACTATAGGAATGGGTATGGAGGTGAGTGTAGGCGATCATGGGTGTGAATATGTGAACGTGGGTGGAATATGAGTTGACAGAAGATTGGAGCACACCTGCATTCAAATCCTATCCACATCCCACACCCACAGCCATATACATCCCGACACCCCATACGCACAAACACACCCACACCCATACCCACCCCACCTCCAACATCTCACACTTCACAGTCCACCCTCAAAGGGAGAATTCAATGAAAAGTGGGATGTCTCACGGTACACATGCTACAAGCACGTCATATTTTAAATTTGTTAGCTTGACGGTGAGAACTGGGGTGTAGGTGTAGGTCTGGAGATGTGCGTATAAGGATGGATGTGATTGTGCGCGTGGGATGTAGGTGGATGTGTGCATGGGGCTTAGTTGTTGGTTAGTGGGTGTAGTCCAATCTTCTGTCGACTAATATTTTACCCACATTCGCACATCCGTACCCACACCTACACCCCACACTCATTATTATCATGCTTCTGTAAAGTAGCTAACACATGATGTTAACTGACGATCATGGTGTTCTAGAGGAAATGACTTGCGTTGACTTAGCAAAATATCTGGTAGTTGGTGATATATCAATTGTTTGCTAGTCGGCAACTCGACCATTTACCGGTTACAACTAGTGGTAACAGGTTCATTATCAACTACTTGGACAATAGAAAATCACCCATTTACCAATGCCAGCTTCAGAATTAAAGAGGGCTGGATCCAAGTCATATAATTCGAGAAGAACATTAACTATCAATCTGGGGATTTCAACAGTCAACAGAGGAGAGTCTGAGATGTCTTTTTGCCAGATACTATAGAAGACCAAATCAGTTTGAAATTATTTTTCTTCGCGAAATATTCAGAACGTAGTATAAAAAAGTATACTCCACTTTATGGAAATTTTCATTAAAAGTTTAAAAAATCGCTAAAAATCTATAGAATTCTATATAATTTGTTTGCATATATGCACGGTTAAGTTTCTTGATATTTGCAACATGAGAAGATGATCACTTGGATCATCCCTTGAGCACCAGATTTCAAGTCCTCTATGTAAAACGCATGTCAAAATCAAAATTAGGCCGAAACAGGAGATCGTTTTGATGCTTTTTATTAAATGTTTTGTCAATACGATACATTTCACAATAATTTTCCTCTTCTATAGCATCTGTCAGAAAAAACCATCCCCAAATCTCCTCTATCGATTGCTGGAACCTGTAGGTACCTAGCTAATGCTGTTCTCGAGTTGTCTGGCTTGCCACCACCTTTTTTTAATTCGGCGCAGACATTAGTTCTTGGGTTACACAATGGTAAATTTTTATTTTTAGAACACTGAAATAGTAAGTTATCGGCACCGATGACAGCTGTACCAAGAAACCAAAATAGTACATACTACCAGTTACTTTGGTAGATACCCAAGGAAGCAAAAAACTAATGAAGACGGATAATAAAAAGTACATAATGTCAACAATGCCTGTTAGCTCTTGCCTGAAGTTTCCTCAGTATTTCCCATCCCTGATTATCGTCACAAGAAGGATCATGCAAACCACGTCTTGACTAGTCCAAAATGTCGCTGAATCTCAT
>CAJNOL010002575.1:16045-35999 GCA_905250125.1 Rotaria sordida | reverse complement strand
CTTTTTGTTTTTAAAGTTATTCAAAAAATGCTCACGTCCATTTAACTCTGAAATGGACATTAATTCAATATCACTATTGATACTCTGGCAATTTATGAGAGAATAATATTTTTCAATCTCATTTTATGTTTCTAGTGTCTGATTATAATATGACACATTCGCAAATCCATTTATTAAAAACAACGTGTTAACTTTTTATAAAATAATAAATCATATTTCTTTGATGTATTTACTAGGTACTCCATAATCATCTTTTAATAAACGAGTAATAAATGAATTTTGATTGCCTTGTGCCATAACAACACGACCAGTACGTTTTGTTTCATCTGTATCATTAATAACAGCACTAACTGAAGCACCTTGTCTAATACGTTTACATAATTCATTTAAATTAATTTGATATGTATCTAAATAACGTATAAATGTTTGTCGTTTTCGATTTCTATCAATACATTCAAGTTCAATTGGTTGTATATGACCATTAATACGAATTGGTTGTTCAAGATGAACAAATGATACTTCTGTACATGGTGACATAGCATCAAAAACAGCATTATTAAGTTCATTCCAACCGATTAACATTGTTGATTCGTCTTTTGTTTTAAACAATCGAATAAGAATTGAATCTAATTTTACTTGTTTATCACTGTTTAAATTATTTCTTATAACATATGATCGAACTGCTTGTCGAACTTCATCAGCACGAAGATAATGTGTTGATGACGAACAACCTAATAATTCATTAACACGTGAATTTGTTTTCCATAATTCAGTTATTACAGGAAATGTATATTTTGTATTCGAAAAGTCTGATTCAGTTACAGAAGCAGTAGCTGCTGCTGCTACATCAGATGCTTTAGTTAAATAATTTTTCAACCATGAAGGTGTACGAAAACTATCTAATTGTTCATTATTAGTTAAATTGAATGAAGTAATAGCAAGTACACCTGGTTTTATTTCATCAATTGAAATAAGATTATTAATTTCTTGTTGATGTTGAAGAAATTTTGAAAATTTTTTATATGAACTTAATTTAAGATCAAGTGTTAAACCAGGTACACAATCTTGCATTATTGTATAGAAATGTGATGCTAAAAGTGGTAATTCATATGTTTTAGCTTTACGTTGACATAAATAGAAAAAAATTGTATTAAGTATTTCGTCCATTGATTCAGGATGATCCGGTAATTCATTAGGTATTGGAACTAAAAAATATGAAATGAAAACAAAAACCAACAGTCAAGAAAAGTGATATTCTAATTGCATTTATAATATCAAACTTTTGTTCTATACAATTCTTATGTGAAATACGATCTAAAATGACTGTGGTTAGACTTTGGTCACGATCGTTAAAATAGTCACACATCCTGTATTTCTGTTAACTAGTTAGATATTCTACGACACAAATGACCTCATTTTTCTTGCATGGATCCAGTCTCTACAACTATTTTTATATGCAATAAATTAGATACATTTTGTTATTTAATATTAAATTGATTTCATTTTATTCTCTTTCGCTTCAACATATTCTCGTCACTTTTACTGAATACTCTGCCTTTCTGCTACCTTGCGATATGGGGTGCTGAATAGTGACAGATTTAGTAGCTCGATATCTTCCCTACAACTAATACTAGCTGTAGCTCTGGAGAGTAGATCGAACTGACGCAGAGTTCTTGCGCTCAATTATTGGAGTTCTACATACGCACTAACTATTCACAAGAGCAAGTGTATGTCACAACGTATTCACTATGTTATCGGATCTGAGACAAACAGCCGTTCGTGACTGGTTCAGGGACATTTCATAGTTGGTAATGTCAATGTTTAAGCACAATACCTTGTGGATACGTGTCGAACAACGTAACCACTTAAACATTATGGCATAGTTTAGGTGAGTAGATTCTAGCACACTAAAACCAATGTTCGTGACCACGATAAAAAAACTTGGTCACGCCGGGTACTAAGTGTAACGAATGTGGATATGTGAATTAAAAGGATGATGAAGAAATTCAGCCCAAAATAGATACAATAAGGTAATCTCCCTCTCATTATCAACATCAACTACATCATGTTTTAACATTTTAATTCCACAGGAATTGTACTAACAGATTTATGATCATCTATTTTTATAGTAAATTCCTACTGAAAGTAAAAAAAACTAACCAAGATTTGCTTCTTCATTTAAATTCAGGGTATTAATATTATCTGAAGCTTGAGCACATGCTTGTTCAATATTTTCATTAATTTTTTCTTGATCAGTAATAAATAATTGTCGTTGTTCTTTTTCATATGGTACTTCAGTACGTGGTCCAATATTCCAAAGAGCATCTTGATAAAGATGTAGAGGTACAATACCACGTCCTTTCATTCCACTCATATACATATCATCACCATCCATTGTTGTTTGACCAATACCTATTGGATATCGATTATCATCCAAACATATTGAACAAAATTCATCTCGTTGAACATGACGAAATGTTTGTAGTGTAACACAACCTGGTGGTAAAATTAGACCAGGTAACATAAGATCAGCACCATTCATTAATTTATTAAAAACATGTTTATGTGTATGAAATTTTAATGTTAATAAATCTGGACATTTCCATAAAAGATAAACAGTTGGAAGTATACGTTCAGTTTTACTTTTATTATCTTCGATAATAAAAAACCAAGGAATTTTATTTGTTGAATAAACTAATATTTCATCACCTGTACTTAATAATAATTTACATGATGTAAAATCTTCACCTTTACCAGTAGGTATAATTAATGAAAGTATATCATCATTAAGTGTTGAATAGATTTGTTGAATTTGTTGACGTAATTTTTTTCGGTCTGAAGATTTTACTTGTGTATGTCCTTTTGATTTAAAATCTTTACGAAACATAATCTATAATAATAAATTTCTATTAAGAAGCATTCGATTATTTCATTTGAAAAGAATAGTTTGACAAAAGTTATCATAGACTCAAAGTTGTTCAAGGCAGCAAATAGCCCGAAATTTTTCTGTGACCTATGAGATCGCCTGTTTTTCTTCGAATGATTCTAATTTTGTAGAATTTGTCTAAATTCTTAGGTGTAATGTTTCCAAGAACGAAAGAAAAATATGCATTCCAATTTGATCGAAGTATCTATTTAAAAAAAAAAGTTTGAGCCTGATAGGTCGTACCGTATAGAAGGGAAATTTCAGACATTTTTTGTTGAAAAATTTGATCTTGAGAAAAATACAAAGAAAGTTTCATTTTTAGCATAAAATGAAGTTTTCTTGTTTGCAGACAGAAGGTTTCTGCTTCTTAGAATGTACATATTAGACAGATGGAATATAAATCTATATGCTAAATATAAGCTAAAAATTTTCAGCCAGGATACGAACGTGGCGGTGTCCTCTTAAGTGTATATATAATTATATTTGATTATTTTTGACTGTATGAAGGATGATGATATATTCGCGTTCAATACACATGACTCAATAAAAAATATTCAACGAAAAGTTTCTGCTATTATTTTATTTCGATTTCTTTTAATTTATATTATAAATGAATACAACTATCAATTAACCCTCATATTTGAGTCCAATGAAAGCTCTCACTACTAAACTAACTAATTTAAAATATAAGTTGCCTATAACATGCACGGACCAAGATATTCAAATTTCAATGTATTTACAGCATATGTCATGTAGCCGCGCTTCAAAATTTCACCAACATTTATTTAGTGAAATTTTTTATATTTTAAATTAATTATTTTAACAGTAAAACTATTCATTAAACAAGAGTATGATCAATCTCCTTAGTTTACAGTACACGTTCTTCCTTTGTAAGATTAAATTATTCTTTCTTAAATGATAAATCTACTGAAAATTCTCCAAATAATAGATAAAATATACCGATTGTAATTGTTAATGATCTTTTTTTTTTTGTTAAGTGTTTGCATCTAAAAAAACATAATTATATATTTTCCCAATAATAAAAAGCAATTTTAGCAAAGTCAGAGTATGCTAATTGTCTTACGCAATAATAGACTAAGACTTCAAACGAACTGAACTAGAATCAGTGTAATAAATCATCCAATTTTTCTTTTGAAAAACAAGTCATTAGTGTATTATCTGAACGGGTTGTAAAGAAAAGTTATGGAACTGTCTTTGATCTTATGAGATGTAAAAAAAAAAAATAATGATAATAAATAGCTTGAGGTCGTATGAAAATTTTTCTTTTGGATGGATGAAATATGAAAACATATACGTCGTGTTGAGTTGCTGATTAGAACAGTAATGATCCAGTACAACTAGTGTTGGGACCAAGGGGATAGCACCCCTCGGATGATAGACTGACTATTAATATAATATTCAGATCGTTTCTTCTTGTAAAGTTCGATTTCTTTTTAAGAAGTTTTCAGAAAATAAATTCATTTCTATTTCTAAAAAGACTAACATGAGAAATTTCCCATAAAAGTGTATACATCCAAGGATTAATATATATATATATATATATAATCAAATTTCGATACCAATTATGCATATATGATGATGAATAGAAAAAAAACCAAGCCTGAAGGTATTATGTTTACGATAAAAGATATGAAACGATCTTTGATATATAATTGAATAAAGTCTAATTCGATTGTACTATTAACATCTTCATCAATAGTTTATTTTATTATATGCTAATCGTAAGCTATCATATTTAAATGAAAATTTGAATAAAAAAATACTTATGACGACAGAAAAAATATTACTGATTCATATCGATCTTTTGATTCTAATAAATTATCCAAATTCAATAACAAAGACAATTAATAATTTCAACGTATATAACAACCGATATTTATTTTTTTTTACATTTTTCAAAGAATGCATCGTAAATTATTACATCAATCTTGAAAAAAATTAATTCAATTGATAAATAATGCTACTAAATAGAAATATGCAGGGGTAGGGAACTGCGGGTCTAGATCTAAGATTTTATTTTTTGTCACCCATGAAAAACAATTTATAAAAAAGAATCGTTAAAAATGTTTTGTTTGAAATACGTTTTGAAAAATCTTTTTGGATTTCTTGCGGAAAAATTTGCGTTCTAACAGTCTTAGAACGCGCATCATCAAAGGACATGTCTGAACGTATTCTCGAAAAACGGGTTTTTATCAATTAAAAACACGTTTCACAAGAATAGTTCTTCATTGTTAAGGAATAAACGCGTCTTTAACAATGAAGAAGTGTATTTCTTTTACTAAACATATTCTTAATTGATAAAATCTGATTTTTCGAGAACGTGTTCAGACATGTTGATCTCGTTCTAAGACTGTCAGAACAGCACTGTTTCGGTCAAGAAACTCAAAAAGACTATTTCAAACACGTCTTTTAACCGTTCTTTTTTATAATATTTTTTCCATGGACGAATCTGGGAATAAAAGTTTAGCTTTTTCTCGTACTCTACTCTAGCTGGGAAAAATTTTCTAATCCTTATCCTATCCTACAGGGCCGGGTAAGGGAGTAACCCTACACATCTCTACTATTAAATAAAACAAAACTAAAGACGATTGTTTGATTCATTAAAAATAAGAATAAAGATGAAAGTACGTTTTTATTTTCTTAACATGAATACAACATTTATTTCCATATATTTTTAACATAAATATTCAATTAGTATTCATATACAACAACAACAACAGCAATAAAGAGATGTTAAGATCAGAGAAGAGAAGAAAATTAAAAATAAGTATATATTACTGATATTGAAGAAAAAAAAAAGCCCAATATGTCAAATGTTCATTATTGCCAACGAGTATCAGATGATGTCGGCATATATTCTGTTACAGGACGTATTGTCATATTAGAAATCAGTGATACTCCTGAAGTATTACTTTTTGTATTTGAAAATGGCATAAATTGACTATTTAACTAAATACGTTTAATGTAAATTGTAGAATAAAGAAAAACGTCTTTTTGAGTTTTTTTCCTCTTACTTGACCATGTGTGAATGTTGATGTTGGACTTTGAAGAGTTGATGGATTCGTACTATTTGGATTATTATAATTTAGTGCTGAATGTACGTGATATGGATGACCTTGCTGAAAACAAAAAAAAAACGTAGTTTTATTAAGAAATATGTCAAATTTGTTTTTTTTTCACACAATACATACTTGAGCTTGAAATCCGAAATTCGTTGCTTGTTGATAAAGATTATTACTAAATGATACTGATTTTTGTGGAGGTACTAAATTTGAATGTTGTGCAAGCGAATAAGTAAAACCAGGAAATGAAGCTGAAATAAAATAAGAAATAGAAGTTTCCACTAGAAATAGAGTTCGGCAAATCCTAATCGGAAAGTTCTTTTAACACGTTATCATTATTAATTTTAGAATTGAATTTTTTCTTTATTGATATGTAGAGTACCGTTATTTCTTTCATAGATGGCTATTTAGCTAGTAAAAATTCAATTCATATAATTGCGAATATGATATTTTTATTTGACAATATAGTGAATGAGTTTTTTTTCCTTTTTCCGGAAGAAAAACCATCATCATAACAATCATATAATCACTATAAATTTTCTACTACGACAATCTCTTTCGCTCACAAGGGAAGTTTTTTGATTGATAAATTACTTTTGAATCGATACCATGTAAACCTACAATAGCTTTTAAATAAATATCGTAATCGCCTCTCGTAGGAAAACTGATTTTCGAATTTCAACTTGAAACTTTGTATACATACACGTAGATGTTAATGAAAATAGTTACGTTATTAGGTTAAACGATAATATATTATTTTGCAATAAATTAAAGAATTTCTTGATTTAGAATTAAAATATTTCTATTTAAACACATACGATTTGATGGTCGAATATTCATTCCTGAAGGTGTTGTTGTCGATACTTGAAGTGTATTAAATAAAGCCATAATTTTTTCATTACTCATAACTGTACCATTATTTGTTTGAGTATTATTTGAAGAAGAATGTGCATTTTCTAATGAATTATTCATGCTTATTACTTCTGATGTTGATGTTGTAAATAATTCATTTAATGGATCAAGAATGTCCGATGAAGGAATGTTTGTTGAAGTAGTTGTATTATTTGATAAAGGTGATGATGGTTCATCTAAGATTTATTAAAATATAATTTTATTTAAGAATTTTAAGTTTTTTGTATACCTAAATTTAATAGATTGTGAGTATTATCTTCTATAGTAGATGTTTTAGAAGGAGGTGATAATGGTTTTATAATTTGTCGTACTGGATTACTAGTTGATAGTGGTATTGTAAATGGTCTTAATTTTGTAGTATTTTTTTCTGTCTAAAGAAATTTTTTTGTTTTTATTATCATTTAATATTTAGAATAGACTTACTCGTTCAATATCAGATTTTGTTTCAACTCGTCGTTGATTAGTTTCTGCTTCAATGAGCTAAAACAGGAAAAAAAAAGAAGAATTTATTTCAAAAAAAAAAAGACACAGAATATAAATCCAAGAATGCATAAAAAATCACAAGACAACACTGACATCAATAGGCACCGTTATTTCAGGTGGAATCCATTCTTTAGCAATCCATTTACGTTGTTCATATTTAGCTCGAATAAATGATTCTAATGTTCTAGACAAAATAAAATATTAAATATAGAAACTATTTTTGTTTTGTTTTTTACATACGAATCAGCTTGTGGTCGTCGAAATCCATCAGGTAAATTTGCTTCATATACAGCACGTGCACGACTATTACCCATAGCTTGCATTGACTATTAAAATATAAAAAATAAATAAATAAAAGTTTTTTTTTTTTTGTATTCATACAGCAATTTGTTCGCCTGTCCAAGAGTCTAAATTAACGGATTTAACTTTTGAGATATGTACACCTAAATTACGATGAAAACCGGCACAACGAATACATATAAATACACCTATATTCCAACTAGCCCATCGAGGACCTAGGAAAGAAAATATATATATATATATACGCTTATTTAATAAATTATTTATTTTTCTCATTACTTTTAGTATCACAATCAACACAATATTTATTATCTTCTTCTTTAAGCATTTGTGATAATATCAATTGATATTTTTCTTGCATTTTAGACTTTTCACGTTCAGATCTTGATGCCATTAGAATTTGTTCGAAAAGCTAAAAAAAAGAAAATTTACCTATAATAACACATTAAATTGATGAATAACATCAAATAAATAATTTTCTATATATCATAATAATAATAATAATGGATGAACAACGTCACAATAATATTTTATTGGATTATTACGAGTGACCAATCAAAAATCATTTGTCAAAATGTGTCACTCGTTGCAACGTATTCTTCTCGTCTATTAAAATAGAGAATAGGTATTCTTTCCTCATGAAAAGTGTTCCATCATGTGATATTTGATATCACATAGTGGAATAGGTGATATAGAAATATCTATAGAATGTTCCAGAAAGTCTTCATGGTTCTTCTTTATATAAATTCATTTTTTTAACAAGACCTTTAATTAATGTTTTAATTTTTGATCAAACAACTATATTAAATTTTTGTTAAGATATATTCTTCAATAGTGCTTATCTCTAATAAGAAAAAAAACATGCATTGTAACGAGTTTTTATTTCGGAATAAGAAAAAATCAATAGAATATTTCCAGTTTTCTATGAACACAAGCTAATTCATAGAATTAGAAATGCAACTTAGACCGTAGTCTTGATGATAATTGATTGTAATTGTTCTCAGAATAATACACAAAAAACTATCATCACCGTACAGTTCTTATGCGTTTATCGGTCTCATATCTTTACTGTTTTATTCAATTAACTTTCAGAAAAAACAATATATTCCTATGCATATTGAAATAAAGGTTAAACAATAGCTTCAAATGACTGATGAATATGATGTAACATCTTGCTCGATATTCTATTCTTGTTTGCTTTTTTTTTTTATTCTTCTATAAAATGAAAAACATTATTTTCTACATACTAGAAATCATCTATTACAATTTATAGAACATGAAAAATCTTCTCGTTGATATTCTTCGGACAAGATATAGTACACTTAATCATAAATGTTGAATCTCAACGAATGACAGCTTTGAAGGATAAAAATCTAGTTATCTATAACATGCTTAATGATAATACAAAGAATATCCTTCGTTTATTTTCATGTGTTAAATAAACAATAATGACAGTACATGATTATACATATTTTCCTATTCGGTGAAATGATGATATTCATTCTTAATGACAGTTTTATATTGTTAAAATGTTTATCCAGAGCAAAGATTATGTCAATTGTAAACAATCCTATCTCTGCGTATGACTTGATCCTAGACTTACGACCATATGTTTGTAGCGTCAATCTATAAACATATGAAATATAATTTATTTATTTAAAATAAATACTTAATATTGAATTCATTGTTGAATTCAAAACGTAAATGCTATATGTTCGATACATGTTACTCAACTTACGACCATATGCTATCGTGTACTATAGTCGTACACAACAATTGTTTATGTTCATAATATATGATGATCGTTCTTTTTTTTTTTTGTTGACATATTTCGTAGTATACAGCTGTTGACGATCGTGCTTTTTTGACTACTATCGGAATTTTAAAAGAAGGCACCTGGAAGAAAAGCTTATAACTTTCGAACGAAAAATCATAGCGACCTGCGGTTTTCAGCAATCGATAGATGATTATAGGGGGCACATTTTTATATAAAAATCAAGGTTTAAATAATCGGTGATTGTGGAATCACTAAAAGAGTAGGCTCGTTATTTGGTGAAATCTCAATAGAACAAGCTGAAACTTTCAACATATATAGCCCCACTGTACCCCAATCTTCGCTGAAAATATCATCGATAAATCTTGTAATGACGGGGAATGGTGAGCCAATCATCATCTGACCTTACATAAGGCACTCATTCAATCAAAATATTAGGAAATGGCCTCAACTTTTGGCTGAATAAATATCATAATCTAGACTTCATATCTATGCAATAGCATCGCACTTTGATTGTAAAAATGTACGGAAATAGCCAAAATTCGACGAAGAAATGATTTTCATACAGTAAGTATTTTAAAACAAATCTTTCCAACTTTCTTAAGAGTAATACAGAATTCAGTAATATTTTCACCGTCTCTTCTCGTTCATTTAATCAAACTATGGTATAATTGCATAGATATGAAGTCTAGATTATGGTATTTATTCAGCCAAAAGTTAAGGCCATTTCCTAATATTTTGGGTGAATGAGAGTCTTATGTAAGGCCAGATGATGATTGGCTCACCATTCCTCCTCATTACAAGATTTATCGATGATATTTTCAGCAAAGATTGGGGTACAGTTGGGCTATATATGTTGAAAGTTTCAGCTTGTTCTGCTGAGATTTCACTAAATAACGAGCCTACTCTTTCAGTGATTCCACAATCACCAATTATTTAAACCTTGATTTTTATATAAAAATGTGCCCCCTATAATCTTCTATCGATTGCTGGAAACCACAGGTCGCTATGACTTTTCGTTCGAAAGTTATAAGCTTTTTTCCAGGTACCTTCTTTTAAAATTCCCATAGTAGTTCATGCCAAGAAGTTTGTTTATTCACTATCGAATTAATCATTAAAATAAGGAGAAATTTATAAACTATGATATAGATTGAAAGAAAACTTGTTGTTCCTTATGTTAATGTATGATCTTATATAAAAATTAAGTATACATTCTCATTTTTTTTTCAAGTGTACTATAAATGAATATTAAATTCAATTACTTTTATTAAATAAATTTTCTTTTCCCAAAGGTATTATTTTTCTTCCGATCATAATCGATATATACTATATATAAGAGATAATATTATATAGAAAAGTAATAGTTACATTGACACAAAGTCATGTCGTTGATCTTTTACCAGACTGTGCATAATCTTTATCGAGTTGTACTACAATGTACGAGGTAAAAATATTTTCTTCGTATAGGAAAAAATATGTGATCTTTCTTTTCCTTATTTTTTCTCAAAATCTGCATAAATCACATTCGCTAATTGATAACTGTCTATTCGCAACAATGCTATTGACGTTGATGATGACAAACTAAGTATGCACACAATCGTCGTCCAAATGCCAATCTCTGTCTCTCTCTCTCTCTCTCCTTCTTTCTTTTTCTTGTGGTATCTCTTGTTCTTGTCTACTGTGATAACATAGCAAACTAGCACAGGCGCGCACACACATATATACATATAAGTTCAGAATATATCCACAAATACTTGTGCTACGAATAAATTTTTTGATTATTAACAATTCGATCGAAACCATATTTTCAAAGAAACAATAATACCATCTGGTTTGATTTGAAAGAGTAGTAATTATATTATATTATCTTTTCCTTATTTTCTCAATATTTATATATTTGATTATTTAATCATATATCTTCATTTAATGTCTCTTCTTTATTATCGCGTTTTTAATGATATATTTGACGTGATTCGTCGACACAGCGAAGTGAAGTAAGCAATAATTCAAACAAATATTTTTATAATAAGATTTTCTTATGTATTTATATGCCAACAAATATAGTTTTTAGTTCGCTTTTCATTTATCTTAATATACATGAAATAGACAAAAGAAAAAAAAAAGTAATAACTAATCGATCAAAATATATTCCTGAAACCAAACAATGACGTCAACTAAGACATCAGTTAAAATAGTTATCTTTTTTTAATTGTATTGTTCTATATTGTAACACTTCAAGCTTCCTATCAGAAAATATTCATCGATAATTCATATAGTGATACATCAATGAGAAGAAAGTATAACATTTTTTTTTTTTTTACAAATCGAATATTTATTGATAGAATAGTATTACATCACTTTTACAAAATACTATGTAGAATAATTATATTTATCGAATCTAAGTTAAAATATAGGAATATTTTTATGCAATACATAACTAGAATATTACTGTATCTTCCATTCGGAAAGTCATCTTCGTAATACTGAATATTCATCGATTGAGAAAATAAATGGATAACATTTTTCGGAATGTAACCTTGATCTACAAGCATACATCATTTCTTATTCCATGTCAAAGATTCAAGCTACATAATAGAATCTATATGACTTAAGAATTTGTACATGATTACATAAAAACAATAAAGTGTGTATTTGTAAAGAAATATAATTTATCGCAGATTAATCTTTATGAAAGTGCTTTATATAGATTTTAATTTTTCGAAATGGTATAATTAACATGACTAATATTTTTTTTTTAATAAATCATTCATATTAATATTATTTTTAGTAAAATATTCTATTTACTTCATTCTTAATTGTATCCATAATGATCTCACTTTCTTCTTGATAACTTTTAGTTTTCTTTTTTATGTTCTTCTGATTATTCTTTCTTTATTCATCTTGTCTATGTCCACTTTTCTCTTCAATATAAACTTCTGTTATATGGAAAACAGACATATTCTGAAGACATGAAATAATTTACTAAACATCCTTGACGAGAATGACAGTAAACCACTACTCATGTACGTCGTTACATAGTAGCTCAGGCTAATAGATCTTACAATTCCAAAATAGGAATTGTTCCTAATCATTTATCAATAACAAAAACAATAGTAGAAGTCGAATCATTGATGGGATTATCTAAACGATAATAATGATGTGACTTCGAGATGTAGAATGAATACAAAGATTCTAGATGTAGTAAGATTTTTGAGGAAAGCAACAATGTATAATGAGTATTAGCGCGTGTACCAAAAGGCGACTAGTCTCTTTCACTTTGTAATATCATCGTTCCAAATCAAAATAGCAATCGATAGTCATAAATATGAATCAAGAAGATAATAATAAGATTAATGCCAAACTATGTAGACCATCATTGACGAAGATTTAATTATACCATAACGGACGATAAGCATTGCTGATTGAAGTATTGAACACAAGGAGAAATGCGAGTTGAAAGACATGACATTCTCGAATGACAGTACTACTAAGTAGCTGCAATACTTGTAGAACAATAATGTTACAGAACATCGGTGAATTTACTATAGAACATCTATGTGGTATTCGAGTTCTCTGTCCTTTTTAAATCTGTATGTTCTCCAGAACGATTATTTCGACTGTCAGAAATGGTCTGTTACTATATTAAATTTTACTACTTTATGAAATTGCGGAAAATAGCGACGTTGTCGTGCTGTTTTCTTGAATGTTGATTCTTACTACTTTCTCTAAAGTCATGTTATCCATTCTTCTCTTTATCTCCGTAGTATTCCTCTTCATTCCGAAAAAAAACCAAACGAATGTTGTCAATTATGATCATGATTGTATATTAGCCATAAACAATAATGATGCTTCATTTGTCGTCAATAGAACATACGCATCACTAACACTACAATCAGATTAGCAAGAGTTGTTCGTTCATTGTTTTTTATTGCTATCCGTATTTCATTGAATTGACTGTTCTTAATAACAGAAGATTCGTAGTAATCAAATATTTTTAAATAAGAACATTGAATAACGAAAAATAATTTATCATTTTCAAAGAATGACATTATACATTATTTTTTTTCCCTTTTTTTTCCATACTACATTAATAGTGTTTCCTCCTAGGACAAGTAGATATGCAAAATGTTTTCTTTATATCCACATTAATGTTGTAACGTTCTTTCTATTGGTGATATAATGCTGAAAATTTTTTTTTTATATATGTGAACTGTCGCATTAGGAAAATTGACATGTAAAAATAAATCATTTTTGCTGTTATACGCGTTCTATGATACGATTTTACTTTCGAATGTTTAAATAGTTCATTTGATGAACTTAGACTGTTGTTTTTAGGTTTTGAAGGATGTGTCCGTAGCACTATCACACTTCTGTTATTTTCCTTCGATTTTTTTTCTCTACTAATCTTTTCTATATTCATCTTTCTCTGATGTAAATTCATGTTCTAAATGACTTAGATACATTTTGAAACCATGAGACAGCTTAATAAAAATCATTACTAACAGTAGCGGTAAACTATATTTTTAATTTGTTATTATATCAATCAACATTCGATCATTCTGCATATCCCATGTGAAATTTCATATGGATCTTCTCGATCCTTCTGCGTTATAATAGTGTCTAATACAATTAATCGTTGCACATTCTCATGAGTAAACTAATGATTTTGTTTTTTATACATGTCATTCAATTAAGTGTAGTGACATCACAACAAACAGCTCATGAATACCAAGAAAAAAGAAAGAAACAGAATATATGTATATATAATTATGCATATTTCTCCAGTCCCAATAAAGAAACAAGTACATTACAATTACTACATCTATTGAAATTGAGAAGAAAAACAGTTTAACAACGATCGAAGATGATAAAACAACAAATAAACGTAGATATATATTGTCATTAATTGATGATAATATTTATCAATAATAACCTATTTGTCAAATGAAAATACAACAAAAATAACTTGAGGATATAAAGAAAGTATTTTCTTTGATGTTGATGATCTATCCAGGGTCAAACATATTTTTTGTTATTTTTTCTTTTCTCTTCTTTTCTTCAATATCTGATGTTTATTTCTTCTAGTCAATTTGCTTGCAATTAATATCCGGAATAGAGAGATTTTTGATAGTATATGTTAAGTAATCAAACAAATGGAAATTATCTTATAATTAGAAAATCTATTTATTCACGTAACTAGAGCATGTTAATGTTTTACTACGTCATTGTAAATCATCAGTAGATATACAAGTGTATAACTTTAAATATAAAAAAAAAAAGAAAGAGAAACACATTATGTTGTTCGATACAAAAACAAAACATCATCATAGATTATTGTCATTAAAACGTCATAGAAATCGCTTATATAGCAATACTAGTGTCTATAACAATGTCATTACGCTCAAGGCAAATGGACATATTTTGTAAGTATCCGTTGATAAAAAAAAAGCGATTGATTCTTTGTAATAGATGAATTCATACATTATGTGATCTATCATTATAAAACATATGTTAAATATCTAATAATATAATGCATTCGATCTAATATATCTATTAATTTGATGACATACGTGTGTGTGTGTGTGTGTGTGTGTTTATATGCATATGATCAAGTGATGTGTAAGCATAAAACATTACCATTTTTTTTCTTTTGTCAAATAAAGATATCAAATACAAAGATTTTTTTTTTCTATTATCGTGATCACGTACGATTTAAAGAATTTGACTAAACAACTTATTAGTTATATTATTCTAATAAAATTAATTTTAATATACAATGTTCTATTTTAATTTGGTCAGGAAACAACGACGAGATGAGCTGCTTCAACAGCAGCAACAACAAAGTGGTCAACAACATCCAACAGTTAGGAGTATTCGTTCGGAACGTATGGAAAGATGTAAAAGTTGTTGTAAATCTGTAACAACATTTATATTTTCACGTGTTGGACTTTGTTTACTTGTTGTGGCATATGCATTTGGTGGTGGTGTTGTATTTCAATTTCTTGAAGGACCACATGAAGGTGAAGTTAGTCAAGGTGTTCATCGACGTTTAAATATAACTGTTGAAAGATTATTTATGACTAGTGAACAATCAAAAGTTTTACATATTAATAATTGGACAACAATGGCTAGACAAATACTTGAAGAATATCAATTAGAATTAGTTCGTCAAACAAAACGTGGTCATCAAGGTGAACGTCTTGATGATGATAACAAACAATGGACTTTTCCAGGTGCAATTCTTTATGCAATTACAGTTTTTACGACAATAGGTAAATATATATATATATATCTCATATAAATATGTTTATCATATTTTTATTATTTGTTGTTTTAGGTTATGGACATATTACTTGGTATGGAAACGTGTTATTGACTTCTCATTGAATCGAGTTCTAGATCATCAATAATAAGATAAATGATATCGACTAGACAAAAGAAAAATATACAGATTTCTTTGCTATTGATCTTCATGCTATATTTATTTGTATTTGTCTTTTATATGAAATTCGAATAGTGTGATGATTTTGTCGAGCTTAAATCTCTATAGATGAATAGTAAAATTGTTTGATATGAATTACAAAAATATCATATCCAAAATTCTGCACTACCAAATGAGAGATGTTTGACAAGAAAAGTTTCGAAACTGTTCTGTGCAAAGAGTTTGGGTCTTTAAATTATTGCTACTGAGATACTGTATTTTTACGTTTCTTTTTTAAACTCAATATCCTAGTCTCCCACAGGAAAATCGATTTTTGAATTTCGACTTGAAACTTTGCACAGAGACAGATCTTAATGAGAATAGTCTATTGCGAAAGTTTAAAGTCTTTTGATTTACTTCTTTCCTAAAATAAGAACATCAAATCTACAACAATAAGCTAAGAGTCCAAACTCTTTTCAGTATTTTCAAAGGTTATTAGAATCCACATGAAGTCTATAGTCTTGATTCAAAAGTAATTAATAAATTACAGGACTTCTCTCGTGAGACAAAATACAAAAAAAAATCTTGTTTACAAACATTCCTAATCAGTACTTATCGTACAAAGACTTTGACTAAGTCACTCGTAGTTACGTGTTGTTTGAATTTTGTTAGTTGAAAAGATATATTAAGTTTATGTATTTTTATTTTTTCCTAGTCTCTTGTCGAATTAAATAAGAACATGAGATCGAATATTAAAAAGTTATTTCTTATATTTTAGCAAAACTAATTATGGAAAAATAATGACAATGATCTATGCTATATTTGGTATTCCCTTAATGTTATTATGCTTAGCAAATATTGGTTCAACAATGGCTGATGCATTTCGTTTTATTTACTGTAATGTTTGTTGTTCATATTGTAATATGATAAAAAAACGTCGTAATCTTCGCGCATTACAATCTGTTGAATTATCACATAATGCAACATCATCACTTCCATCATCTCCGACAACGAGAACACTAGCAGTAAATAATCTTCCAGTCGTATCATCAGATAATACTGAAGTAAAGTCATCACCAAGTGTTGTTGAATTTGTTGATAATTTTACTATTGATTATCGTAAAACAACAATACCAATTAGTGTTACACTTTCATTATTATCATCATATTTAATACTTGGAGCTGTACTTTTTAGTGAATGGGAAAATTGGAAACTTTTAGATGGTGCTTATTTTTGTTTTGTTACACTTGCAACAATTGGTTTAGGTTAAATTTCTTTCATTTAAAAAAAAGAAAAAATAGATGAATGATAAATAAAAAAATGTTTATTTTTAGGTGATCTTGTACCTGGAAAATCAATAACATCAACACAAGTTGAAGGTAAACTTATTATATGTGCTCTCTATGTTTTATTTGGTTTATCATTAATGGCAATGTGTTTTAATTTAATGCAAGAAGAAGTACGAGCTAAATTTCGAAGATTAGGAAATAAACTTGGAATTATTGATGATCCGAACTTTTGGTAATCATTAAAATAGCTTTTTTGTTTTATTCAATTAATCTATGTATTGTTGTTGTTACTTTTTTTTTTTGTAAATGTCTAAAAAATAATATGAATATTTCAATGTAGTTTTGAAAAATTTATGTTGAAGTTTATTAATATCAACGAGATATACAGTGATAAAAATAGTTTCAATTAGACTGAAATATTTTTTTGAAAAGTCAAGCACGAATGGCACATTATATGTCCAATCATGTAGTCATATTTATAAGAAGATATTGAAACTATTATTTAAATTTAAAGTATATGGAAGGTGATGAATCATCATTAGGAGAAGTTCAGATATTACTGATAATACGTACATATCATATTTGTTATACTCTTATGTTTGTAGATAGATAATAAACAATATATGTATTTGATTTTATACAAATGATTAAATTTTGAAGAAATTTTTTGACTAGACTTTGATTACAGTCATTACATTAAGCTTCAAATGAAATATTAATAAAAATAAATAAAATTATAAAATCAACAATAAATATAAATTATTCAATGGCTCTTTAATGTTTTGTAATTACTTATAGATAGATACTGGCACTACTTAATATTCATTATCTCGGTACCAATTGATTTGGATTGTCCAGTAGATATTAATGAAGTTTCTTTTTTTTACAATAAAACAAAAATGTGTGTTCAGGAATGTTTGGATAGCAGAAGAATGTATGCATCTATATAGTTTTAGTAGCTAACAATATGTTTTACTATACTCGCATCGATTGATGTCTAAATATAATAGATTAATTAAAGATTTTATTGTCGTTCAAGAGTATTTTAAGAGCTATACTGATCTAACTACTTCTGCAATCTTGTTATTGTCATAAACGTTATTTTTCTGAATCAGTATTCATCACTGATTTCTCTAAATTTTAACAATGTGATCAGCACTAGTTATTAACAATCTACTTCGTGCATTTATTTCAACTTCGGGTTATTGATCAATTACTTAGCTGCATCTGACATATGTCTCTCAACTAGGAGAAATATACAATGTTCTTGTCGTATAAAGTAGTTTTTCATTCATATTTAAATTGAATAGACTGCAATATAGTATATTTAACTGATCAATATCAACGTCAGCATTTTTGAAATATTCTCAGTGCATATCATCTTACTAAACTATTAGTTCAATTTTATTTTGTCAAAAAAACAAAAGACAACTTGGTGCAGTCTTATCTTTCACAAAGATGCATTTCTAGTCAGCTGTAAAATAGTATTAGAATGTTTATTTCATCAATTTTTGATCCAAATAAGTTGAAATTTTAAATCAATCAATTTCTATAGACTGACTTTTTTATTGATTGTACGTCTTCTGGACTCGTCTCTTCTTCCTGTTTGTATGACTTTTGTCTCTGTTTTGATTGAATGTCAAAAACTTTTCATTGACTCATTATTCTCATTGCATGTACTACTTACATCAAATAGCAGAAAAAAATTCCGTTTCCATATGAAACTTATTCTTTTCAAGCTTCATACAAACATCAAATTAATTAACGAAAGTCTTAAGAACTTTGAAATAAATAGTACGCTTTAGGAATTGAACATTTAAACTCATCTTCTGTGTTCCATCCGTTGCAATCACTGAACAAGAATTAATGAGTAATTGAAGTTTGACTAAAAGAATTTTGTAGAAACATAAAAGTATAGATGTTTCCAAAAAGATCGTTACTGTCTTACGTAAAATGAGGTCAAAATAAAATTCAAAACTTGTTCAATAAAACTTCTGAAAATTTGTAAATTAAGAATTTCTCATAAGTCTGCGCTTGTGCTCAGTGTTAGTGTATATATATCGTGCTGAAGTTATGAATGTGAGTGTGGATGGGTAGAGAGAGATTAGTATATCCACATTCTAGTATAAAACAGGTGATAGAGAGTAAGCGATAATGAATAGTAGATGGTACATTTGTAGCAGATAATGCATTTATGTCAAAAGCTAATTGATCGATAGAACAAAATTAAATAATAATAATGTCATCCTATCAAAATGATCTCATTAACTTAGCATGCTTATAAAGAAGGGTGTGAATGTACCTTCTCTTCATCTACTTACACCGTATCCAAAGTCTATATTCCTACTTATATCCTCTCTATTTATATCATTTACTCTATTATATGTAATTTTTTTTGTCTCATCTATTTTTGTGGAAGTATGACTGTTATTTCTTGTACCATCCGTTATTGTATTATTAATCAATTTGGTGATTATTTTGCAACAAACATATTTGAATAATCGAAAATATTCATACCAT
The DNA here is from genome assembly GCA_905250125.1 of Rotaria sordida. Classification (NCBI taxonomy): domain Eukaryota; kingdom Metazoa; phylum Rotifera; class Eurotatoria; order Philodinida; family Philodinidae; genus Rotaria; species Rotaria sordida. The sequence goes on along the minus strand of CAJNOL010002575.1, from coordinate 16,290 downwards.
TTTTTAATAGGTAATTTTAAACTGCAGATCACTTAATAATACTATCTGGTAGTTAGAATTGACACATTTTCGTTGATGTACGTATTATCAGACAAACGAGATTTCTTTTTTACATGTAATTTAAAAGTATTATTAAGCACCTTCTATGTATTCATCATGACTCTTTGGAATACTAATAGCATGTTAAATATCTTGTCACTTAAGAAATCATTTATACTACTTTATTAAGTCGAAATCATATGAAT
>CAJNOL010002575.1:0-15945 GCA_905250125.1 Rotaria sordida | reverse complement strand
TTCGGCCAATATAGTTTTCCACCGATCTTCGGTCTAACTAGAAGGAAGAAAAATATGAAAAAAACTTTTTCCAAAAAGTGGTAGAAATCCCATGGAATCACCCATAGACAAACTTTGACTTGTGAACTGCCATATTTTAGAACTAAGAAGTTCAATTGAAAATTTTCCAAGTGTTGTTTATTATTAGTGACTTGAATGATCTCTTATGTCTTCATGTATTATTCTTATCCAAATATATATGAGCGTTCATAGTTGGTTTTGATATTTGTAATAATAGAAAAATTGAAAAGTATTGAGACGATCTTTAGTAATATAATTTAAACAAGTGATTAGTACCTCGTAATTATAAATATGAAAATATGTCATTGTCTCTATTGTATCAAATATTCTTATTTGTCTGAACATAGAGATAAAGTTTCTATTTCGGACTACTACAGATGTGTTTGTAAAGTTTGATGTACATTGATATAATATATTTGCTCATCAATTACAGGAATTGTAAGAGGTGATTATGGTTTTCATGATACCGTAATTTAGACAAAAATTATTATAACAATATCACTTATATCTACTACTATTGCCGAAATATTAAATTCCACTCTATGAAAATTTTCTTTTTTAATGATTGATTTATGATGATTTCATTTATTTCTTTTTATACTGTTTCATTTGAGTTGAACATTTCTTTTTTAAAAATAAAATTTATATTTTACTATGTTAACTAATTAATCGACATCACGCGAATTTACTTAAATCAAAGAAATCTTTCCCATCATAAACTATATTCTAATCCACTTTAATGAAGAAAACTATTCACACTTTTTAATAAAAAAGGATTCTTTTTTTTTGTATTTACTCTCGAATGCTTAACATAGATTTAGTTTATATTAAAAAAAGTTTCATAAAAAGGTATCATAAACCATGTTATTTGAAAAGAAGTGCTTTTTTTTACTTGCTATGCTTCAGATGAAATGAAATGTGTATTGCTCAATATAACACAACATTCTAACTGACATGAAAGAATAATAAAAAAAAATAGATGTATGACATTGTGAATATCTGTCAATAGTCATTAAGCTGTTTGTTATTCCAACATGCTGCTTAGTTTGACAAGACATCATTGTCTTTTTTACATATATTTATAATTCTTTCAACAAACAAGACTAAGATGACAGCTAATGGAATAGTTGCTTTTGAAAATTCTGAAATATCATGGCCACGTTCAGTTCGATTTTGGCTTTTACTTATATTTGATATTCCATCAATAGCATGTTCAATTTTTGTTCTTTATCATTTATTAATGAATAGAAAATCTCGTTATGCATTACATAATCATACAATTATTATTTTATTAATTATAGCACTTATGTTTCAATTAACTGATATACCATGGTATCTTGATTTTATTCGACAAGGTTTTGTTTGGCCACAAAGTCCTATTCGTTGTCTTACATGGTGGTTAATTGATCTTGGTTTTTATAATACAGCTTCACTTATTCTTGTTTGGACATCAATTGAAAGACATATTCTTGTTTTTCATGATCGATGGATATTAACTTCGAAAAAACGTTTTTTAATTCATTATCTTCCATTATTTATACTTATTCTTTATTCAATTATTTATTATACAATTGTTATATTTTTTCCACCATGTCATCATACATATATATATGTATTACCTGTATGTGCTGCATCACCATGTCATCTTTTTCATCCTATATTAGGTTTATGGGAAATGGGTATACATGGATGTTTATCAACAATACTTGTTGCATTTTTTAGTATTTCTTTACTTATTCGTGTTATTGTTCATAAACATCGTCGTCATCGAGTATTTCGATGGAAAATCTATCGTAAAATGATTATTCAATTATTATCTATTTCAATACTTTATTTACTTTTAAATTTTCCTATTATGATTATGTCTGTTGCACATCTTTGTGGTTTACCAGCATATGTTGGTGTTGAAGCACAACAGATCACATTTTTTCTTACATATTGGGTTATGTTTCTTTTACCATTTGTAACATTATCATCATTACCTGGTTTACGAAAAAAAATATGTACAATAGGATTTTTAAAATGTCATCGTCAAAAAACTTTTACTATGACAATGAAAAGAATAATTAGGGCCGATTAAAATCCACTATATTAAACATGTACTTCATGATATCTTTCGAGATTGATTTATTCAGAAAAATAAAATAGACATATTAAGAGAATATTACATTATTTTTGTTTTTTCTTTTGTAATATCTGAGAAAATCATACTTCAGACAGTAAGAAAATAAACAATTCATAGTAAAAAATAATGTTGTCGATATGTTGATAGAAAAATTCTTACCATTTTTAAATCAATACCATCCTACTTCCTATTAATCAAATGTAAAATAATACTTTCTTTTTGATCGTGAGAATGAAAAGCAATACGAAAGTTAGTTACTCTATCATTAAATGTTATTATTCTACCGGTAGGTTATGTCGTTAATCAGATCAGGAAAGAATAATCTTCATGATATAACAGTGTCTGTTCGATATTTCTTTTTTCTTTGAAAAACAAATCCTACTATAAAAAGGATATATGTGTAGATGTCTATCTAATGAAATGTCGTACCGAACAAAAAAATGTGATCTAATAGGTAAAGTAGAAAACTGAACTGTAAAGTTGATTTTTTTCTATGTCAACAGACGGCAATACAAATGAAGAGGTCAAAATACACAAATAAAACCAGCGCACACATCAAAAAAGAATATTAGACGAAACGATGAATGGAATTTGTTTAAAAACTAATCCAATCATAATGTTTGTTACTTCTTCTTTTTCATGTTCAATATATGTTTATAATTCATGCAGTATTATTATCATCTTCTTGGATTACCAAGTCAAAAGTATTCGACTCAGTCTTTTGTTTTCTTTTGTAATCTACATGTTAACATATATCTTTTGGATAACAGTGTGACCTATATTGTAATATTCAAGTCTAAATGGAAACTTAGTGACAAAGATATAAACAGAACAAAAAAGAAAGTCCATACTTGTTTTAATTAAAAGAGAACAGAATATTCTAGTTTTATACAATAGTTCTTTTATATTTGATATTATAATGGAATATAATTTAGCTCATTTATTGCTTTTCGATCGCTTCGTTGCCATGAGAATTCTTCTTCCACTCAACAACGCATGAGCCACGATTCAAATCGTTCTCAGCACTTCAGCATCATTTCGATTCGAAAAAAATCTTGATGTGATCGTGAGAATATGACGAATGCACACCTGAAATCTTTTTTTTGTTGAAGTTCGATTGTATTCGAGAGATATAAGTAGGTGGAAAATAATAATTAACAGTTAATAGTTTCCTTATATGGTAATACATGATATAATCATAAAGCGACCGTTCATCTCTTAAATGGTAAATGTAAATATATCCTTTAATTATAGTCTTGTATGACTTCAATTCATCCATGAAAGAGTCTCAAACGTTTAGAATAATCTTGACATGGTTTATACACCCGAAATGCCAAGAACAATAATGAACAGTTGAGAGTTTTATTATCTTTCACTGCTCAGCTAAGTCGAGATAGCTGAACACAGCTGGCATTCATTATGATTTCTATCGTATAGGATCGTCTTCTACCAATTTCCGTACTTGTGCAGTCAGCTGCCTAGCTCGAATGACAGTCTAGTTTTTACGTCCTTTCAAACTGGTAATATAAATTTGATTTCTGCGAGAAAAATAAATCTCTCATTTGATTAGGAAAAAAAGAAAGAAAAAGCGAATTTAGGAGTCCTAGATTCTGCGGTTTTCGATAGCCAATAGAATTTATTTTGTCTTCCTTGATTTCAGATTATAGTCAACTTTAGTGAATTCTAATGAGCTTTTAGTATACGTCGATAAACCTATTTTTGAGTCCAAGATCTACGGTTTCCTACCATAGATGAGATCAGTTTGATTTCAGAAAATCTCGAACTGATTCAATCTCTGTTTCCTACTTGAATATACTAAAAATTCGTTGTAGTTCTTATCGAACGAACTCATCGAGAAACTACTGTAAAGCAATAAATATTATTTAGATATTTATTAGTTATATATAACTACAAGAAATCCTATTTCTGTTTATTGAAAATAAAATTTTTATCGAATCTTAGATATTTTTTTCCTGAGTTTGATAATTTCAGTGAACTATATTTATTAGATAATGTCTGCTTACAAAGAGTAATAAATCAAATTTATTGACGTTTTGTTGCGTCTATTGCAAGACTAATCAATAAAACCTCTAATCTGATTATCTGTAAATTTACATTAAGAATTTCTTGTTTTCATCTGATTAAGCATATTCATAATTCTTCAATGTAAATTTAATTGCTACAATTAATTTAAAAATAAAACTACAACAATGACAATCATTTTCGAAAGCTTCTTTTTTTTTTAATATAAGATTTTACATATATTTAAACATTTAATGTTTAACTAAATCAAATAAGAAGAAGTTTAGTAAAACAATATCATATGATAATCTATGAAACTACTTTCTTATGTGCATTTTTGGAGAAGAATGATGAAGAAATGTGTCACAAAATAGATAGAATAAAACAATTTACTTGTGATTAGTTGTTGCAGTTACATCGTTTATTACATTTTAATTTCATAGGGATGATGTTGACAACTTGTTTTTCGTCAAATCAATAGATATCTGAGAGAACAAGAAAAAAATACAATACAAAACTTTGAATATTCAAATTGAAATTACAACCATCAAACATAATTCTATCTAATATTTATTTGTAATTTGGAAAAGAAAAACAGTTTTTTTTTTGTCACATAAGTATATAGCTTACAGTTAATCTACGTAAAATAAGCATATTTGTAGTCTTATATATTTCATTAAGTTATTTTTCAATAATAATTTTTTTTTTGTTTGGCTTCCTCGCAACGCGAACAACAATCGTTGATGTTGAATGTATGTCTTAGACAACGAACAATGTATTTGTTGACAAGAGAGAAATTGGAAGAATTCAAATGAAGCATATGTCATTATTTTGAATAACTAACAAATTTGATTTGTCATTGACTATGGAAGAAAGAATATCCCGTGGGTATTTTCATTTATTTTTGATTGTAAGTGTTGCATCATATTATTAAAAAAAGTGATGTTTAGCTTTTTTTTTTCTATTTCTAAATAGATGTTATTATTTGATATTATTTTTTCATCAACTCTTACAAATATATGTCCTGATATTATTTCGTGCAATTGTACACTTATCAATAATACAGATTTAAATATAATTTGTAGTTCAACACCATCTCTTACTCAATTACCTACACTCTCACCTAACACACTTCAAACAAATGTTAAAGAATTACGTATTATTTCATCAATAACGAATACTAAGGGTCCTCTAATAGCTTTGCCAACAAATATTTGTTCTTATCCAAATCTTGCTACGCTTGATTTATCATCAAATAATATAAGTGGTCTATTAAATACATCTGAACTTGCTTGTTTAGGTTCGAACTTAATTCATGTTGATTTTTCGTATAATAATATAAATGATATTGATATGAATTTCTTTAAAGCCAATCGACAATTACAAACAATAAATCTTTCTCAGAATAATTTAACATTAATGCCTTTAATTGATGGAGGATATTTCGTTGATTTTCCTTCAACAATTATATTAATGAATTTTAGTTTTAATCAAATAGTTAGTGTAGATTTTTGGCCTCTATTTGTTAAAACAAGTAAATAAAAAATATATCTTGTTTTTTTTTTCTTCTTTTTATAATTATTTTCTTTTTGCTATGTTTAGGAAATACGATGGAAATTGATATGAGTAATAATTTAGTTGAAAATTATACAAATACTGTTCCAATATCTTTAGAACAGTTTAGTGAAACACCAGATCCACGATATTTCTATTTAAATAATAATCGTCTTAATCGTTTATCTGATCTTTTACTTGAACAATATGGTGCATGTTCAACAAAAAATTTAATAAGTGCAGCTTATTTTATTGTTGGAATATCAAATGTATTATTAACAAATAATCAATTAATATGTGATTGTGAATCTTATAATTTAATAACATATATTAATGATGGTATAAATGATTTTCCTGAAATTAATAATGGTACTGCTTTATTAACACAAGCATTATGTTCATTACCTCTATCAATGGCTGGACAAAAATATATTTTTACAAGTTTTATTGAATATAATAATTGTGAAAATTATACATTACCAAATATTACAGATATTTTTTGTTCACTTTATATCAACGATAGTAGAGTAACATTAACAACACCTACTTATTGGCCAAGTACAACAACAACAACATATAAATATGAAACTAATTCAACAACAGGAATAAATGTAAATTTTTTTGATTTATTTTATGAAACACAATCTAAAAGGAGTTTTCACAAGTATGTAGAATAGAGATTTGTACCTCCCCCCCCCCCCCCCTCCCCACTCAGCAACAGACTGTGACAGACGCTGGCCAGAAATCATCGCAGGCTATATATCAATAATAGCTTATTATAATATATTAATTACTTTTTAACTATATTTCTGGAGATGTTGCATTGCATTTCACACTTTAATCTCGTACGGATTGCGCTAACAGTTCTTTTTAACTGAATTTTAGAATGGAAATACAAATGCTTCATCGACTTCTATTGCATGGTATATTATCTTGGGTATTGTTCTCGGTCTAGTAGTTATTTTAGCAATAATTATAGCTGTGTTTTATCTATATCAAAGAAAGTTTTCTCCAAAAACGTACAATTTAAAGACTGTAAATAATGCTCAAACTGATGAAATAACATCACAAAAAGATTTCAAACTCAATGAAATAAAATCACGTCGTGTTTCAATGTCAACATCTACATGTGAATTTGATAATCAAGGAAAAGAAACACAATTGGTATTATTATTATTATATAATCTTTATGTTTTTCTGTACATTTTTATTTAATAGGGTGATGATGGTTTACATTTAAATCTGAATTTACCAAAGGGCCATTCATGTAAGTCGTATATGTTTATAGACTTAATTCTGAATAATAAAAAACTGCCAGTTAGTAATATAAGGTAACGGAACATATAAATAATCTATTGAAACTGTTTAGTTTCTTTTGTATTATGTAAACATTCTTATGGTCAGTGAAAATAGAAGATGATCATAACCTACGAACTCTGCAAGCCAAAAATTGAGAGCCGGAACAATGAGCATGAATATTTAAGCACGCAAAAAATGAAGATAAATATAACGTCTATTGACACACGCATAAATGTATGTGAGTATGGACATTAGTCTTCTCTTCGCTTCCATCCGCATTCACATTCTTCACTTTCATTTTTTATTGTGTGCTGAATATTTTCGTGCTTATTGTTCATCAATTTTCAAAAATTAGTGCCATAAAAAACTTTTCTATCATCCATAGATAATAATTACACACGCTTGAATTATTTATGAAAAATCAGTATGAGAGACGGATGGATTTCTCTGTTCAATTCGAATCTACACAGTAATCTTTTGGGTAGATGATTTCAGGTACTATGTGTAAATGATTTAAATGTATTAAGAGTAGAATCGAAGATGTTTGAAACTGTATAGTTGGATTTTAAAATAATAGTCTCAATATTTATACTTTTATAAAATTTTTTGCATTCACCTTGATTTAGACATCAACCAGCTCTACTGTATTCGCCTCTAATTATAACTAACAAGGAAAGCTCTCCAGATGCTAAAAAGCTTTTGAGCTCAAATTTTCCCCATAGGCAGGGAATGTATAGACTAGAAAAATCCCTATAAGGATATGGGTCCAAGTTACGATTTAGCTGAGATATCGACTTTTTCCTACAATCTTTCTATAGGATTCGACTTTTTCGGTAAAATCAAAGTTTCAGATCAAAACTTGAAACTTTACATACATTGAGGTCTCCATCAGACTAACTTGTCTACAAAGTTTCAGAATTTCTGAATGAATTATCTCCGAGATATGGGTTTTTGAAAAATATTCGTGCATAATACAATATCTACAAAAAGCGTTTATAAGCTAACATGTCGGTATCTCGGAGATAATTCATTCAGAAATTCTGAAACTTTGTAGGCAAGTTAGTCTGATGGAGACCTCGATGTATGTAAAGTTTCAAGTTTTGATCTGAAACTTTGATTTTACCGAAAAAGTCGAGTTCTATAGGAAGATTGTAGGAAAAAGTCGATATATCAGCCAAATCACAACTTAGGTCCATATCCTCTTAGAGGTTTTCCTAGTATATACATTCCCTATCTGTGGGAAAAATTTAAGCTCAAAAACTTTTTAGCATCTGAAGAGATTCTCTCGTAAGCCCTATCAATCTCATAACCCCGAATTTTACGGTACAAATATTTTTTTTTGTCTCAGTCATCTATAGCACAAATCAAAACCTAAATTAATCTCGAGTCTTCTATTTCATATTATTCACATTGTAAAAAGATTATCAGGTTATTCAACTAGCTTATTCTATTCAGAATAATTATTTTGAAAAGAAAACTATTTATATAGCTTTAAATGATGAAAATAATCCTGAACAAGAAACTCAGACATGTATTCAACCTATTCGTTCAAAACCACCCATTGGTCGTTCACCTTCAACATATGGTTCTCAACAAATCGATAATAATCATATACAAAATACATTACAACGTAAACGTAAATTATCATATCCACTAGCAGCAACTGATGTTGCAACAAATACAACAAATGTTGTCAAAGGTATTCCCATACCATCAGTATCGACAAAACCTCAATCAATATTTTCAAATGGTACTGATACAATACCTAATGTAGATAGTTCTCAATCAAATATAGCTTCTATTCCACTTGTACCATCAAAACGAGCAAAAGTTTTACCACAAGTTAAAAATGGAATCTATACTGATTCAAAAAATGATAATTTATTAAATACAACAGCAGGTGCACTTATAACTGATCAAAGACAACGACGACGTAGTTCAATATGGCTTCGAAAACAAACTCAAAATATGGTATCACCATTACCTCCTCGACCTCAATCGATGGTAACACGAAAACATGCACTAGTAGATTCTGATGTATCATTTGATGAAAGTATACACTGGACTCCAACCAATGAAAGTTTAACAAATAAATCATCAAAACCTTTACGTACGGTACCATTACTTAATATTTCTGTTGTACCTGCTTGGATAGATGACAGTAATGATCAAATGTGAAAAGAAATATTTTCTTATGAACTAAATAGAAAAACCTTTTTGTTTTACTAAATCAAATGATATTCGATTGTTAGCTGAATTATATTATAAGCTTTATTTTGATTATTTTCTTCGATTAAATAAACGAGCTTGATTTGATGACTAATTAAATAGAAATAAATACTTTTTTTTTTTGGTTTATTTATCAATATGATTTTTTCGACAAAACGAAATATAATAGACGAACAATAAGAAAAATTTGGATCAGACTCTATCTAAAACCTAATTATTTTTATGAAAATTAATAGATTAATCTTTATGTTTTTAATTCTCAATTCTATAATAATAATAATATTAATAATAATGATAATAATAATCTCTAATAGAAAATGAAAACCTATTATTGAAAAGAGAAAAAAAAAAGAAGAAGGATAGAATAAATAATAAAGTTGTAAGAAATAAAACCTAGGCTAGGACGGATGATACAATATAAAAAAAAAACGTTCTCTTTCGACACTTAATTATTGATTAGGTACAACTTGTCCAAGTCCACTTTGTTGGAGAATAGTAGCTATAGTTGGATCTGCTCCAGCAAATAAACCTGCGTGATAAAAATTATCATTAGTACTATTATAACTTGGTATATTTGTTTGATAATTAGTTGTTGTTGAATATGATTGTTCACCAACATTTTGTTGACCACCTTGAAAAAATTTTTGAAATTCTTGTCGACTAATTGAACCATCTCGATTTGTATCAGCTAAATTAAATACTGCTTTAGCAGCATCAAAATTTTGTCCACCATAAACATCACCAAATCCACCTATATTACTGCTTATACCAGTACCATCAAAATCGAAATTAAGATTTTCACCACCTGCATGCATTGTTCGTGCTGTATTAAACATATGATGTTGATAATTAAGAGAATCAACTGTTGTATATGCTGGACGAACACTAATACCAGGTGGTAATTGTCCACCAAGAAAATCACTACCTGATTGAAAAGCAGCATTAAAACCTCCCATAGCTCCATAATCAATATCTAAAATAACATCTTTAAAAGCATCAGGACCAAGTAATTCATTATAAACTTGATGAGCTGGTATTTGATTTTGTAATCTTGAAATAAAAAATTTAAAAAAAAATTCCGTTTTTTTTAGTTATTAATTTTTTTTTTGTTAAATAATGGAAAGATATTTACAATGCTTGTTGTGTTTGTGGTTGTTGTTGTTGTTGATGATGAAAAAATTGTCCATGGGGTTGAGGAAAAATACCTTGACTTTGTGGTCGAAATTCTTGAGAACCACTTAAATTAAGTTGATTAAGATTTCCAGGATTGACTATGTTTGGAGCAGGAGCTACACGAGGTTGTTGTTGAATAGAACTAGTACCATGACTTGATATAGATTCACCACTTGTCGATACTGTTGAACCACCTAAACATTCAATTCATGAAAATCTATCTACATGAAGATCTCTCATACTATAAGGACTAATTTCAGGTTGAAGTCCATGTTGTTGATATTGTTGTTGTGCTGCTGTTACATCAATTCGAATTGGTTGTTGAGTAACAACATTTGTCGAAACTACAGGTGGTTGTGTTGGATAACCAGTTGGTCGTTGTGGTCCAAAAGTTCCAATACCTGTACTTGTTTGTTGTTGTAAAATAGGTGGTCGAATTATAGGAATACCACCAACAACTGATTGTTGTTGTGAAGCAGTTGTCGCATTTGTAAAACCTGTATCAGTTGCTGTTGTCAAACTAACTGAATCGTATCCTGTACCAGAAGCTGTTCCTGAGACATGACTTATTGGTGATGAAACAGTTCGTAGAGTTCCTGTTTCAGCTAGTGAAGTAGCATCGATAGTATTTGTTACTGATGGGGCATAGACACGTGATTCACTTTGAGATGCATCTCTTGATGTTTCACTAAAATTACGCTCACGTCTTGATACTTCACTCTCTGAAGATGATGATGATGACGATGTACGTGTTGTCATGATAATACTATATTGAATCTAAAAATTGATCTCAAGGTCTAACAGTGCAATAATAGACGCTTTTTATTGTGGCTACGAAAGTAAAAAGGAGAAAAGAAACGAAAAAAAAAATTATCGTTCGTAGTTGGGAGAAATCGACCAAGCGTAACGAACAATAAGGACAAGAGTAAAGAGAAAAAAAGAGAAAAAAGTAGGACCTATATACATACATGCTGTTGTCAACTAAACATGTATACATCTATATCTTATATTGAACATTATCGCGTTCGCTTCAATCGTGAGATCGAAATAATTATAAAAAATGATTTTGTAATTTTTCTTTTTTTTTTAAAATTTGTATTGACTCTCTGCTTAATGATCAAAAGTTCAATACATATCTATATATATCTATCGATAGATGTCACAAATATCTAGTTTATAATATTCTTTCATATTGTATAAAACATTGCAAGTTGTCTGTACAAATATTTTCATATTCTCTTCGTCAATTTATTTGACATACACTTATGTTGATGTTTTATTCTACTACATTGAGAATTTTATTTTTCATCCAATATTCATACTGGATAGTATACACATACAAAAAAAAAGTCATGAATAAAGTAAGATTGCCATATGCGTAGGATAGGAAAAAATTTCTCTTTTTTTTTTTTTTTTTTGTTTTAATGAATGTTGTTATTTTGTAATCGCATCTGGTGGTTGCGTTGGCATATTTTTCTTCTTCCATTCTTCATAGAAAGAAGTAAAATACAAGCTGTTACACTAGTGTCATTAACTATTGACGTTGTCTCACTAACGTTTTGTTCACTAAGTTGTTCTATGATTCGTAATATAAGTAACATGTTATCATAAGTGTGATTGGCATTTCATTTTCTATTTTCTTATTCATTTCTTTATCATAGTATCGTGTAAAACGAGAAGTATCGATTACTCTCTTTTATCTATTCTATAGTATGATAAAACATCATCAATTTTTGTTGTATATATTATTGTTTCATTTATTGATTTTGATCATTGTAGATAAGTATTACATAGTTTTCATACTATATACAATGAATATTCAACATATTTTATTTGGATTATTTGTTATTATTCAATTAGGTAAGATGAATTATAAAATAATTTATTTTGTAAAATTGAACTAAATGCTAAATTATTAATCTTAATCATTGTGTTGTTTTCTTTTTAATACATCGAAATGTTTAGAAAAAAAAAAAACTTATGTATGAATATCATTTTGTAAAAAAAGAAAAATTCAATTGTCTTTCAATTCAATAAGAACTTGCTTTGAAATAACTGAAGTACTAATTTATTATGTATTAGACAACTATAAAGTGTTTTCAAAATTCCATAGGGAAAAAGAATGTAAATAACTATTGAATAATTCAAGTCATATACATGAATTTTCTATCATTTTATTTCAACTTTCTTTAAAGTTTTATTTTATATAATTTTATTTGCATTCACTGTTTAAAATACTCATACCAAAAATGAAACTCTTAAGTCTACTGTTTTCAAATTTTTGAAAAATAAAACATTGAATAGAATTTCTATTGAAGCTATTGCATTTTTCTCATCGATTCCTCTTGTTAATTCAGTTTGATCTTTAACAAACATTGTCGTTCATGTGTTATTGTATAAAGAATTCTAGATATACAAAGTTCAATGAGTATGAAGCTTATTGAAAAAAATCATCTCTTCAAATGCCTATGTTAGAGAAAATGTTGTATAGAAGCTGATATACTGTCTCATTCAATAGAAAAAATAGACTTCTAAGAAGTAGATTTAAGACATTCGTAGAGATTTATTATTAAGCTCAAAATCAGGATGAAACTAAAGTAATTACTCATATGATTTCGAACCGTCGAAATATTGCCGGTATACTGTCAGTATTGCGAATAAACGTACGATATGAATAATTCTGCTTCAAAAAAAAATACGAAATGAATGGATTGCTCGAGCTTGAGCTTTGTTCATTCACTTCCATATTTTTTTTTCTCTAATAAATTGCATGTTTTAGTCGTCAGTTTTCTTTACCAAGAATATTTTTATGTCAAATTCAACGTCTGATCTATTTTATAAATATGAAATTTCATCAGTAGGTATAAGTAGATAAACAAAATCAAAGAAAAAAGATATAATATTTCAACTAACGATCGTTTTATTTGTCACTATTTGCTAACTATTAGTTATGATATTACTTTAGTGTTTAATGAAAATGATAATCAATTTAGAAAAAAAAATAATAATTCTTGAAAATCTAAATTTGTTAGAAAAAAAAATCTCTTTTTATAACAAGTTAAACTCTATGCTTTTTCTGATCATTGTTTCTTCTTATACTGCTTAACTAACAGAATGCTTCTTCTTCTTCTATAGTCATATCATCATATGAAGCACCGTTGGATCAAAATAATACTAACATTACAACTCCAAATGGCGTCACTGATGTTGTAACAACACTAATTACATCAACTGTTGCACCTATTGCCACTTCGACAGCACTAACAGCAGAATCGAGTAAACATTATTTAAAAAAAAAAAAAACTTTTTTCTTTTGCCTTGTTTAACTAATCTTTAATTATTTTCAAAAAAACCTAAAAATAGAATTTTAATTTGTTTATTTTAGCCACAACAGAAAGTGTAACCAGCAGTGAAACAATAATTGCATCAACAACAACAACAACAACAACAACTGTAACTACTACAGCTGCAAGTATAACAACACCTTCAACAACTAATTCAGCAATAACATCAACTCCAACGACAATGATATCACCTACAACTAAAGCACCCGGTATAATAATTATTTAAATTTATATTTTAAAAATTCGAGAAAAATGAGTTTTCTTCGTAGGTCGCAAGTTTGATATGTCTTCATTTATCGGTGGCATAATTCTTACAATTGGTCTCAGTGCAATTATATTTCTCATTGTAAGCTATTTACGTCGTCATAATCGATTACCTTATGCAAATCTACGATAAATATTCATGAATGAGTTAGTTTTTCTTTTGTGTTTGTATTAAAAGACAGTATCCTATTCTGAATTTGGATATTTTTTTTTTATTATGTTAATCAAAAAAAGAAATTTACTAACATACTATTAATTATAAATAAAGTTAATGATAATTTATGCACAAGAAAATCGTAAAAATTTATTAATGAAATATCTATGGTTCTCATTTTTTGAAATGAAGAAACACAAAAAAAAAACATCTGTTGAATATAATAATTATGTGTCGTTGAATTTGAAATATAATCGTGAAATGAAATGTTCTGTTATTTCTCTTTCTTTTGCTATGTCAATAATGAGGATTTGATTGAATATTGCACTCTTATTGATATGCAGTGTCCTTGGTTGAAGATATATTTATATATGAAAGCAAGAGGAAACATGTCGAAATATATTTTATAGAGAAGAAAAGAATAATTTAAAGCATTATTGAAGATTTAAGTTTATTCATTTTATATATTACGTGTTATTGATTGTACAGTTTGATAACAATGTTATTAACGAAGAGAATGGTTTGTATGTGAGAATTAATTTGAAATATATAAAGCTATGCTGTCTCATGAATGAAAATTTATATTAGAAGATTAATAAAGTATATGATTAATTTTAGGAGATCTCATGAAACAAAATTAAAACAAAAAATATGATTTCGTACTTACAGTTTATTAGTAGTTACCTATTGAATAAAAGACAATTTATTTAATTTCATATTCTTTTTATTTCAGAAAAACTTCTTTAAGGAGACTATTATAATGAAAATTGTGCTTCTATAATGATCACAATGTAGAATAACTTCGATTCGTTCAAATTCTCTTGAACTATATTGATTAATTAATGTTTTCAATCTAGAATTTTGATTAGAACTGATCGTATTTCTCTTCTATTCCAATTAAATGACAATAATAGTTTATTTCGTTTATAAATAAACGAATGTCCCATAATAAATAGTCAGTTTTTGCTCTTGATGTTTATTTGTATCTGCTACAATTTATTTAAAATCAAAATATATCATAAAACATGGCATCGTTAATACTCAAATCTGCACAAAAAATGTTACTTAATATGTGCACTTTTTTAAAAAGCCGATCAAATCCTACTTGGTCAATTTTCGACGTTGTGTACAAGACTGTATTTTTGCTTCATGAGTAATATCTTTTTTTTCTATGTCATCCAATTAATGAGTTATAGCGTTTAAGTTTATCCCAGTGCTCATTGTGACCAATATCATCCTACACATAATTATCTAACATGTTGAAGTCCGGACTCTTCGACGGACGTTTATTTTCATCGATGAATCGAATGAAGTTGCTCTTTAACCATGATAGTGAATCTTTATGCATATGCGATCTTGCATTATCTTATTGAGAGATAAAATCATTACTTACCTAATAGTCTTTAATCTTTAGCTTGTATATGTGGAAGAACAAGTTCAATATAATTTGTATGTTAGCCCTTTGACGGCGATGGTCGTATATATACGGCTTCAAAATTTGAATAGGTTAGTAAAGGGACTACTCACTAGTCCCATATACAGTATATAGCGATAACTTGATGAAGCTCACTAGTGGCATGCTGTAAGCATTAACGCTATCTTTCGTAAGGCACTATCATTAATTCATATGAAACCACTTATTTTATTTAGCATTCGAAAATGTTTCGTTGAAATAGTATACATACCCAGGTCAACGATTATGGACTTCGTATACGGAGAAA
>CAJNOL010002574.1:2589-36027 GCA_905250125.1 Rotaria sordida | reverse complement strand
ATGTTTCACAACAGTCAAAGTCAAAATAATTCATACTTGTTTATGTCCTTCCTCAACATTTTTATTCACTGAATATTTAATTTCGTTATCTAATAGTAAATAGTGAGTAAAAGAATTTTTTAAACGCAAAATTTATGATACCTTCATTTGTTGATGAACCTTGTCGTGTAAATATTCCAGTAGCAATTTCTAATAAATCATCTGCATAGACGGCAAATATCACTGCTGAAAATGTTCGCCTAACATGAACGAAAAAATCGAGTGGAATTGGTATACCAATGTATCCTTTGAATATTTTGCCTTGTTGAAATGAGACTCTTTTTGTAGTCAGAGAGAAAATCACAATGAGCAAACATGCAGCAGGAAGAGTAATAACATTGAACTCTTGTCGAACATCCATCACTTTACAAATCGAATGTCTTTGAAAGAAAAGTGATTCATTCTTCTTGAATTTATTAATTATATCATTATGAATAAGTTGTAGAATGGTCCATTTGATGATGAGAGTAGCTGTAGCTAATATGAGAGTACCAATAACAATAATAAATGAAAGAATATGACGAGAAGATTCTGGTTCAACAGTAGAGACAGTTGAAAATTTTCGATGAACATTATGAGTGTTTAATCTATTACACGAAACTAGAAGGAATGAATATTTATGCATCACAGAACAAACTTTTCTGTCTTGATCGATGGATATTTTCGCTTCGTACGAATATGATAAATTAATTGTAGGCCATAAAAAATCACTATCAACACAAATAGCATAACACCGACTGTAATAACTTGTTTGCCACTACTTGACACTAGAATTGAATTTGCGAAATATTCTATACAATTAGAAGAAAAAAAAAATCATCTGAAGTTCCATTACGTTTCCGTATCCGAATCCTATCCAGTTAACTATTTTCCAATCTTGAACACGTTCCTGAGCATCTATGACTTATTTTACAGTGAGCAAACGCGTCTTCGCTCGTTCCAATGTTACCCGTATCACAAACTCATTTATACCAAAAGACGTGTTCATTTTTTGCTCATCAAAAAATTAAAAAACAACCATCACACTGTGTCGAAATCGAACCGACACGTCATAGCGAGATTTGTTTCTACGTTCACTACTAAAAATTACAGAACAAAACAATGTCACTTTGTGATGAATAAATATATGAAATAAAGGCATTGATTTGGATTTTTTTTTCTTAGCACTAGCACCTCAATATCCAATCTTAATAAAAAGTGAAGATACTAGAAGAAAAAATATGTGCAAATATTCTTGTCTATGTAATTTTTTGTGATTATGATATCAAAAGTTTTTTAGCAATCTGAGGAAAAATAAAATATTCATTAATATTTTTCTTAAAGATATAAATTTTAAAAAAATTATCTATCTTTATGTTTGTAAGTAATAAAATTCTATAATGTATTTATCTTTATTGCATGAATATAAAAGTTCCATTTCGAGTCATTTTATTATAGAGCACAATAAAGATAAGCCAATAACTCTATTACAAAAAAGCACTTATGAAATTTCGATAAAGTGAAATAATTGGACATAAAACTATCATATTCAAAGGATTAATTCGTTTGTCTAGAAAATAAATGATGACGTGGACAACAACTTTAAAATTATAATCTACCGTATGCCTAGTAATATAGGGCGAGACATATAATTTCGATAAAAATTAAATATTTTCAATAAAAGATTTGCAGATAATAATCTATTATCATAAGCGTACTGATTTATATGATTAATCGGCTAAATCAAACCCAATTTAATTATATTTTAATGATAATGATGCAGTCTGAATGCTAAACTCTGGTTTGATTCCGACACAAAGTAATGATTATTTTCTGACTTTTTTTTTAGAGTAAAGTAAACACGTTTATCTCATAGCAGTATCATAAGTATTAGAAAAGTCAGAAAACGTATTTTAATACATTTTCAACAGGAACGCTTTAGGAGTTTAAGCATGAATATATGACCGATAAAAAGAAGATCATTGAATTATTCTAATTTCAATAAAAATAGATAGATTTTCGTATAGCATCTGATAATCATTATCGATTGAAAATTTAAAGAGATATTTGTGAAAAATTATTCTGCTTGAAATATGTATCATAAAGAACCATATATAGAAATATATTTCGGCTTCTTATTCTTGTTCAAATGAGTTAATAGAAAACTGATATGTTTATCCAAATGAATTAGAAAAGTTATTTTTTTTCTTTCAGCTACCATCTTCTAAATCTAATATAATTATACAATAGAATTTCCTCCAATCACAATACCATTGCAACGAAGATGTAGCACATTGAAGCTCTGGACGCATTTTCTCATAGATGCAACTTCTTTTTTTTTGAAGTATTTATCCTCACTAACTAAACTATATAACTATATGTTCAACTGCGTTTCATAAAGCAATGCATCCAGTGAAACACATTTTATCGACTCTGTCAATTAAATAGCATTAGTGAAAAAGACATAACTTCTTTCCATTATTAAACGTGATTAGAGACATAAAATGATATGAGTGCATCCCAACATGTTTCATAATGAAAGGTAAAATACGTTTGTATGCGTTTAGTCTAAAACTATGCTCCGAAACTATGAATTTTCTGTAAACGCGTTCGTGAAACACGGTGATCGGTGCATTTAGATGCGCTTCCGTCATGATTCCATATAGAAACACGTTGGAGCGCCGAGAATTTGCAACATAGACGCGTCTAGCTGCGTCTAAAATACGTTTCATAGTTACATGGGTATTCGACTCCTTCAAATTAGTTATCTGTTTAGACTCACTGTCATTGCACAAAGTTCCATTCCACCAAAATTTGCAAACACACGTCCATTCACCGTCAAGATTATTGTAACAACGACCATTTCGTCCACATGGATTATATACCGAACAATCTGGAACATATACATAGTTGAAGAGTAGATAATAGTGAATACAAATGGAAAACTTACTATCTCTAAGAACGGTCGAAGTTACAGTGGTATGATTGGTATCAAAGAATAGGTTGCCCTTTATCATCAATCGATGTTCTTCAAATGCCCGTCTGATTTTTTTTCTTCTGCCAATAGTAACAACATATCATTGTAAATATACTTGAGTATCTCTCCAATATGATATTTTAAATCATGTTTCAGAGCATTACACCTCTTGTTTTTCTCTCGTCAATACCTGTGGAATGATGAGAAGAAAAAAGAACGTTGCTGTTTTATTAAGTTTAAGTGTTTTTGAAGATTGTATAACAAATATATTGAAGCAAATATTATATAGTAATGTACTATCGATAGTATATAATGATTATGATTTAATCATCTGATGTCCCTTTATTCTATACCATCCATTGCTTATATATGAACTGTTAAAGAGAAAGAAAAGAGAAAAAAGCAAGACGAGGGAGAGACATAATCTAAACATGTGGAAAGAAGAGGTAGGTATAAAAACTAACCACGGAGCGGTAATGGACAACAATACACTAAAAATAAGTTGAGAATGTCACATAGTAATCCAGAAGATCACCGAGAAGGTGTAATTACGGATTGACTCTAATATATCCGTCCAGTCAACCACCTTCATCGTTAGTTGACAACGAAACAGAAGAAAGAAATACGTACGTTATTCTTTATTCATCGACATTGAAAATCCACGATCTAATTCGTGTTAAATATTATATCCTTAAAGATCTTTGATCGACTTCAGTCAAGAGATGATGAAAAATCATTCGGATCCAATGAACAGGTCGGCATGCTATACTCTATCATATGAGGATGTGGATAAGGGTACTCTCTTAAATTATAATCGACATTCAAACAAAAAATTTGCTAGAAATCATCGTGTTATTAAAAGTCTCGAACGAAAGTTTGACAAATCTAATCAAATAACAAACTTTGTGATAACTGAATGAATAGTTACAACCATACCCATTGATGCTTTACACATCTGTAGAGCTTGTAAATCCATTTCACAAAAAGACTTTTCAGAGACTTCTTGAACTATTTCAAAACACTCAACCATATCCCCTAGGCCTTAGAATAACACAATAATAAACGGAGATATGCATTTAACACAACCTCAATGTTCACACTCTTTCTTTTCAATATCACAATCGATCACAACTACTACAAAACATCAAAAAAAGAAGTTTTACTTTCATTAGCTATATCATTAATCATCCTTTCACTGGTAATCTGCTCCATCCATCACAATTGCAGATTGCATATAAAAAAAACCTATGAAGCCATTTTACTACGAAACGTACCTAGCAAAAGTAATAATCAATGAAATATGTCATTGACTGTGTGTGCTTCGCTCTTCATATTGTCTATCATGCTTCAAGGTCATTCGCAGACGATGATAAAATCAAGAAATCATGTAATGGTACCAGTGAGATTTGGAAACAGAATTTTCACAATGGGATGTTTGCCGATTATTTTACAATATTATTAGCAATACCTATAACAGATGGAATGACCGGGATAAGATAGATATGAATGGGGAGGAGGGGAAAGATGAGCACTAAAGGAAAAAAAACAGTTGAACAAAATTATTGTCTTTTAAAATTGCATCTAAGCAAAGCGCACCTTCTGAAGATTGTTTACGGCAGTAAATCCAGTATACGAGATTTGAAATAATTTCATTGAATATCATCGGTTCTAAGGGTGTGCGTGTGGATGACAAAAGTCATCACACCCACACCCCATCTTCATTCATTAGCATTAATTCAAGTTGAAGAAAATAATTTACAAAAGTTAAAATTAATATTATCTGTCATGCCACAATTATATTCTTTTCATTTAATTGATTCTAATGATATTCATCTAATTGATCCATTAACATCTAATCTACAAATATTATCAAATCTAACATTATCATTCATTAATAAACGTTCATCAATTACAAATCTTACTATTTCTAGTTGTCCACTCGATCAATTATTCCATCATGTGTTTAAATATACACCAATATTAACTTATTTTAATTCTCAATATTTTTCGCAACATTATAATCAGACAATAAATTATCCAAATGATAATATAAATAAAGCTGTTCATTTAAAAGAATTAAGTATATTTAATTTTAAATATAAATTTGAAGATCTCAAAAGATTAGCAAAACAGACACCGAAATTAACAAATTTAAAGCTCTATGAAACTTATGATTTAGATATGATTAATGTTATTCAATGGTAAGATATAATAATATCCTCGTTACCTCGTTTAAATATTATCAAATTTATATTCAATTGTATAAATATAAATCTAATAATGATCATATTCGTAATAAGGGCGTGGGTGTGGATGTGGTTGCGGATAGATGTGGCTGTTTTTTATTTATAGCCACACCCACACCCCACACCCTTACGTTCTTAAAATATGCTCGTCAGATACATAGCATTTAAATTAACATACCTAACGTAAAAAATGATAAATGAAAAAGCTGGAGATTTTGGGTCGAAGAAAGAGAGTCTCGTCTATGAAAACTTTTGTTTCTTTGATGAGTTTCTCCGTCCCTACATAATGAAAATAATATTTTTATCATCAAAAACATTTACTCATGATATTTTAAAGTAGCTACTCAAGATGCCAATTCAATTAAAAACTGAAACTACAATACTTCAAGGTCCTTCGACATCATAAACATTGATTATAAGGCTAGAAAAGCATAAACAATATCACTTAATCAATTTAACACATGATTATTTACAATACAAAGTGAATCTCCAAGCGTTAAAAAAATCGTAGATACAGGAAGCAATGAGAAATCTTTTTCTTTTCTTCAACAATAGTTTTTTATCCTTTTAACTCCCCATGAGTCAATTATGATTGAACTAGAAATAGAGATAAATGAAATCCATCAACTTTTTTCAATGAGATTTGACTGTTTGATTGAACGTTCTTTTAATGTTTATGTGCGTTTCAAAGTTATCCTAGTACCACAAATAGATATTATATAAATTTCGACCTAGATCAGCAACCTTTGAGGATTTTCTGTTCAAATCAAAAGTCATATATGATTTTGGGATCAAACTGAAAATTTCTTAGGCTAAAATTTCATGTTCTCCAAAAGCACTACTTTTTATTACTTTAGTGCTTTGAAACCTTTTGTTTTTAAGAATAAAAAAAGGTAGTACCAAGTTAATTTCGCAAGATGGTTGATGTATGCTTCTTGAATAAAAAAAACAATCAACGTTTATTTATTACAAAATTCAATAAAGTTATTACTGAAAGTCACAGAAGGTCAAATTATTATTGTTTTAACTTTCATCTTCTTTCTTTTCTAATAGAAATGGTAGAGTATCGGATTCAACAGAAAAATCTTTGGAAAGATCATCGATGGTTGAATCAAGATCGACATTAGTTGGACATTCAGGATCATCCAATAATTTTAAATTAAACATATCTATGTCATCTAATGGAATTAAGAGTTTTTCTAAAGCTTCTTTCTTAATCGATGATAAAGATGTTTCATTTGTGGCTGAAATCAGAATGGTTCCATCCTTATAAGTAATTGCACATTTGACATCAGCCGTTGAAGATAATTTCAATTGTAGATCATCGAGAGATTCACCAGTATCATTTAGTGACTCATCCTCATCAATAATCGAACCGTCCGAGAGTGTTAAACGATAGAATTTTTGGTTTAACTTCCATAATTGACAAACAATTTCCTGAGCTCGACGAATAGTCATCTTTGGTTCACATTGAAACTCAATCGAACTCTTTTGTTCTTCACTAGTCACTGTAATATTTGCTTGAAATTTTTGATAGGTTAATTTGAATTCAATTGTCGAAGTTCTAGTAGATAGGAATGAACTCAATGATATTTCACGTGATGGAATAAAATCACGATCATAGAGAAGAGATTGATCTTGATCAATGTTTTTATTATGTTTGTAAATATCACCCACAGTAGCATTGATAAGATATCGTTGATTTTGCATACTTTCGTCATTAATTGCTATGAGTGTATCTTCAGATTGTTCAATAGATGCGAGACATGTTTGATGTTCTTTCGCGAGGAAAAATTTTGTTTCATTGATTGCAGATAACTGTATATTCTCAGATAAGATCATTTTAGTTTCACACGATGCTAAATATTTATAATTATCCTTGATTTCAATCATTCCTAATAATTGTTTAATAGTTATATTTCGATGAGAAATAGAAATTAGAATTTCATTTTGATCATCATATTGAATGATTTGAATAAGAATAGATATTTGAAAATGAACTATTTTTTCAGTCATTGATGCATAGTAACTAATAGGATTTTCCATATCTAAATTATTGAGAATCTGTTTCTCTGATTCATTTGATACAAAAACTAGAGTACAATCTTGTGGCAATATTTTTAGATTTAATTCTTTTAAATATTTTGGATCGCTTATAAGACAATGAACTGAACATGAGTTGAGCATACGAATTGTTTGACTAATTTTATCGTACGAAAGAATTATATCCATGACACTTTCTCTATTGAGTGCATCGACATTGATAGATTCAGCTTGACCAAGTGTAAATGATATTGTCAAATCTTCATCAATAATATGTTTCTGTTCTGTATTCCAGAAATAGTAACTATCAACAGGAGTTTCTGTTTTGATGTCGAGAATTTTTGACCACAAACTAATTTGTTTCCAAGTTGTGGTTGGATTAAAATACTGACTTTGTGTTTTCTCTACAACAAAAAAAGTAAACAATAAAATATAAAAATTTAAACTAATGACCTAGATGAAAAAAGTACCTTGATTTGCTGTAAGAGTCATTTCACAGCAGATATTAGCATTCTCATTGCATCGGAGAATTCGAATGTGAATAGAATTTTGTTCATCAGATCGATAAATATTTTTGATTTGACAATCTGCATCAATGTATCGTCCAAGCGAATCAAAAACACTAAAATAATTTTCTGGTGGTGTGAATTTCAGTTGTTGGTCAAGAATAAAACGACAAAGGATCGAAGTCATTGTAGCTTCTCCTTTAGCAAAATATTCCAATTGATTATTTTCAAATTCTAATACAATAGGAATTAATATATTTTTTTCAATAAGATAATATTCAGTTTCTATAATAGGTAAGACGTTATTTACAATTGCTTTCATAAAATCAACCAATATTTGACTTGGATCAATAATACTAATCGTGTTCAAATCATATTTTTTCTCGTCAAAAATTTTTTTCAATTGTATATAGAGTTTTTCAGGTCTACAGTGATATTTTTCTTGTTTACCATTTTTAAATGTAATAACGAAACGCGTATTAGACGTTTTTGATGCAGATTTTTCTGCTTCTGATCGACTAGTTTCAAATAGAACTGATGGTGGTAAAGAAATCGATGTTATCTTCAGATTAAATGGAGATGTATAATTGATTGTTTCTTGATGGACTACTGGTGATGGCACATCTGAAGGCTTCAATGGCTCAGTAGGAGTGGTCGGAATATCAATTATCTGCCACCAATCAACTACATCTATGTTAGGATTTGTTGGTTCTGTGGTAATAGATGACTGTGAAGTAATAGGTAGTTGTGGACCCGGTGTAGAATCTGGATCTATATTGAAATTTAGAAAATCATCGTCTTTATTTCGAAATACTTGAAAACTATTCTCTTTCGATTGATTTGTGTCTGAAACATCAAAACGAGCGTTCCAAAGGCTTATAGTTTTTTCTTCAATATCAATCATTCGTTCTTGTAATTGAGATCGTATTTCACTTAATTTCAAACACAATGGAACATAATTTTCACATTTAATTTCTCGAGGTATGGATTTTATAATAGAATTTTCAATACTTAAATGTTCGCATGTTTCTACCAACGATTTAGCCCATTGGCCCTCGATATGATTTTCTACATCCTTTAGATCATTTAAAAATTCTGTTATTGTTCGTATCTTAACTTTAAATTCTTCTTTCTTAGTTTGATCATTCGAAGGAATAAACGATGATTTTAACTCATGATCAAGTTCATCGTTAAGTTTCTTATCCAAAGGAGTACGAATTAAATGAGATACATTGATAAATGCATGTTGAAATTGATTGATCAATTGTTTATACAAATGATAAACAGCTTCGATTTGTGATAAAGGAAAATCTTTAATTTGATATTGTTCAAATTGTTGAGCAAATCGATGATCATAAGTTGTATTTTGAATAAATTCTGAGAGTTTCATAGAGGAATAATCTTCAGGAGAATTATTTAAAACTTCTATAATTCGTTGAAGAAAATTTGATTCATTCTGAAGTTGATCGAGATTTTTTTGTTCTAAATGATTCCATTCATCAGCCGATAGAATATCTGAATCTTTGTCCATATCATTACGATCATCGTTGATCTTAAAATCATTTGTAGTAATCGGAGTTTTTC
Organism: Rotaria sordida; assembly: GCA_905250125.1. NCBI lineage: Eukaryota > Metazoa > Rotifera > Eurotatoria > Philodinida > Philodinidae > Rotaria > Rotaria sordida. Next base: position 26,653 of record CAJNOL010002574.1, on the reverse strand, counting down.
GTTTAGTATAACATTGATATTTTCCTTTAATATGTTGATAATTAATACGACAATAAAGAAGATAGGTTCGAATAAGATACGATTGAACATAAAGAAAATTAAATTTTAATGGTGTATTCAATTTTAGAAAATAATCTTTTTCATTTTCCAGACTAGCTCGTGATAATTGTTCGATCCATTGACAATTCATTTTATTCAATGTAATGACACCCATATTTTCTTGAACTATTTGTAGAATAGATACTTCTCTTTCTGATAATTCAATGATAATATCTTTTAATGGACCTAATTCAAGATTATCACTAGTTTCATTTATTTCTGTTCGAAGTAATTCGAGAAGACTATTATGATAATTGACAAGAACACTAAATTGAAAAATATATATTCATTAGATATGATGTCATCGATATTTATCATCGAACAGATGATAATCGATTTATTTCACTAACAAAAAGGAAATAATTAATTATTTTGTTCTCTAATTATATGATGCTTGCAACTTCAGTCTACTATTGATACGAGCCTAATTTTTACTATAAACTATAAAATATAGACTCAAATTAATTTGATAAAATATGAACAGACAAAAAGTTAGCTCGAAGTTTTGAGTTTATCCTTTCTTTCATTATTCTTAGTCTTTTGCAGGATATTAGAAAAACACTCAAAATAAGGAACTTTCATATGGAATTTTTACGAATGTTATATCTCATGTTTATAATGGTATGCTGAAAATTATAGTTAAAATGACTAGTTTCTTTCAAGAAAATATGTGTGCATAAAAATACATTACTCTGTTGATAAAAGTTTTGAAAATAGACTATTTATTTACCGTCTAATACCTAAAGAACTCATCATAGTTTTAATCTGAGACTGTCAGGATATCCTAAGAAACATGGAACCTGTTATTGAGAGAAATATTCAAGCAGAAAGTTTTCCTTGAAGCTTGTTCCTAATATTCTACAATATACTGGAAATTCAATGAAATGATCATAATTCAAAAAGAAAGACGCCAATGATATGAATCCTTTTTATGACTCATATCTATATTATGAATTCAATCGATGAGTAAGACGTGAACTTAAACTTACGATATTGGTTGAAAAGGCATTCCCGTTAGATTCTTCCCATCACCAATGACATCACACCGATTCAGTATATTTAGTGAATACTGCAAGGGGGAAACAGCGTACTTGAAGTAGAAAAGTATGCTAAAGTACGGCAAAGTAGGCTACTTGAAGTGGTTTAAAGTACCGCTCAAGTAGTTCAAAGTAGGAACAAGTAGCTTAAAGTAACTTCAAGTAAATTTGAAGTTAAAAAGTACTTCAAAGTAAGCTACTTCAAGTAGCTGAAAGTAACTTGAAGTAGCTCAAAGTAACTTCAAGTCCAAAAGTCCGCTGTTTCCCCCTTGGAATACTGACACCAGTGGTCATCAAAATACTGAAACAGATCGCTATAAGATGAACATATCTCGATAAAGTTGGGGTTTCAGTGTTGTAACTAACGCACATGTTTGTGTAGTTAGTAAACACTGGCATTAGCATTATCAGTACTCCAGTGAACTCCTGCGTCTATGGCTCACTCCCGGTATTTTAATATTTACATCAGTACTGCACATTCCTAATATCAATATTCAAAATGTTTTTCTTAGAGCCATCAATTCATTCCTTTAGACAGAAAATTTTTTTTGAAATTTACCTTAGTATACGCATAACAATATCTCCTTCATCATAATTGTCTGTTTCAACGAGATAGCTTATTGATGTTTCCATAGAAATGGTTTCAAAACGTTGAGTAATATCACAAGCACCTGGACGAATTTGTCCATCGGCAAACGTATGATAAGCATTAACAGCTTCGATTCCATTTTCAATAGTTGCACGATATTTATTTTGTTGATTTGGTTGGCGCAAAGAATTGGAAGCTTGATAAGCTCGTTCATATAATTGTTTCAATGTGATTGTATGAAATTCTTCTCCTTCAATTAATTGTGTAAAAGTTCGATGTAAGAGAACATGGAATTGACTTAAAGCATAAACATATCGAGTCATTTTTAGAAGTTCAAATGAATCCAATAATCGTCGTAAAATTGTCAAAGGTAATCGAGTCGATTCTGGATTGCATAATTCAGTTTTAAAATGAATAACTTCAATTACAATAGGCATTTGAGATATGTAATTTTGTAATTTCGTCTGTTGTTCAGATTGTGATTGTAAAGTATCAAGTATTTTTTTATAATCGACTAATTTTTGATGTATTGAATAGAAAATTTTATTTTGAAATTCTTTTTCGGCTTCAAGTTTTTCATTATTTGTTTTATAAAATGGTTTAATCCATAAATTTTGATCTCGTTGACGACTATATTGAGCAAATAATTCAAAACACCGATTAAATAAAAGACAAGCATCATCTTGATTGGAATGTAATTTGAGAAAGAAATTCGGCGATAACAATCGAGTACAAACGAAATAACATACTTTTCCTCGAACATTTTCATTAGCTATCTTTTCGTCTCTTGCTGTAGGATCAACCGCGTGTTTAGCAAGAATTGGATGACAGAGATTGTCTACAGATGATTCAAATAATAACAAATGCCAAGCCTAGATGATCAAAAGATAAACATTCGATACTTAAAACGAATATTATCATTTACTAAACTTACCATAGCACCAAACGTTGCGAAATACGCAATATAAACAGCCGGAACACTGAGTTGGCCTCCCCCATAATGTTGAAGCAATTCTCCTTTTTCAGATATCACACATCCACAATCATAATGAACACCATTACGCTGTATAGGACTAGTTGCAGTCGATCCAAAACCTATCATAGAGTACAAGATACATCATATGAAAGATCGATACTTGTCGATAGATCAAAACTTACCGTACGTTTCTTCAAGTTTCAATGGTTCAAATGCAAATGTCCAGAGAGTATTTTCTTTTCCACTGAGTAAAATCATTGCCAAAAGATTAACCATTGTATGACGAATAGGTAATTGTCCCTCATCTTGATAATCAGTTTTGAATAAATCATTAAGATAATTTTTCTCCTTAATATTATTTTCATTTGGATATCCAATCATATATTGTTCAGGTTGTAAAATAGCACGAAATACTCGTCGTTCTTCATCGGATGGTTGAAGTGTATTTTCAATAATAGTTAATAAATGTTCAAGAGATTCTAATTGAGCATTACAATAATAATTATAATAAATATTTAATAATAACATCACTTTTATTTCAATAACATCGACAATTGGTGGATTTGAGTTTAATTTTGATTGTATCCAGTTAGTTAAAGGTATCCAACGTTGTTCGACATTATTATTTTTGACACATTGATCGATTAATTGAGTTAGTTCATGATATGGTTGATGTAATGTAGGAAAAATCGATGAAGTAGCATCAGTTGTTAATGTAAATTGTAATTGATGACTATAATGCAGATATTTATTACGTTGAATATTATGTTTCGACTCGAATATTTTATGTAATTCATCTGCCCATTGGACATTTAAACGTTGAAGACGTTCTGATTTCAATAGATTAAGAAGAAAATTCCACGATTGTTTAGTAATTATAATTGACAAGAAAAGTTCTATATGATTATTTAGTTGAACAATAGGTGTTGGAATAGTTAAATATTGATTAATAACAGTTGTAAGAATATTATTAATTCTTAATTGATCTTCATTATTTAAATCTGATTGACATAATAACAAAGCTGTTGTTTGTAAAAGAAAATAGTCTTTTAATTGTTTAAATATTTTTTCTGCAATAGGAATTCGATATACATTATTGATTTTTGGTAAACTTGCAAGAAGAATTTTATTGATTAAATTTAGTCCAATTTTTTCATTATTGATTAATCGTTGAAGATGGAAGAAAAATAAATCAATTAACATATAATTTTGATTTGGATTGTTAATAACAGATGGATGATAAGGTATTTGATAATTTTCTAGATTTTCATTATCTATACAATCCATCATTATTGACAAAAAAGAAATACGATCCCAAAAATCTATAAATTGTCGTTGAGCATTTATACGATTTTGTCGACTAGTTTCAATTAAAATTTTAATTAATTCATCAAAAAGAAATTGTTTCATGGGTAATGATAAATGACATGTAGATTGATTTAAAAATTTCAATAGAGATATTATTTCTTGATATGATGATCCTTTCGAGCTTTCTAATGTTGCTATAATCCATTGTTGAATATCAATCATTAATGTACCATTATTACCATGATTTTCTTCAAAATATTGATCAATTGTTTGAATAATACGAGGTAAAAGTTGTAAACAACTTGATCCTTCGAAATTAATATGACGACCATCAATATCATCTTGTATCAGTGATGTATCATTTAATAATTGTTGAATAAGTTTAATTGGTTGTGGTGTTTTTTCATTAAGAAAAATTAAATAAACTAAATTTATAAATTCAATTTTAACTTTCATATGAACAAATTCGAGTCGTTGTAAAACTTTTTCTGATGGATAATATTTTGATATCAATGTATAACTATGAATCCATTGTTTAGGATCATCATTAGTTTGACATAAATGACAGAGATGCGTCCATAAATGACGAAACATTAGTTGAAATAAATTTTCTCGAATTTTTGAACGTGAAATTTGTTCATCTGCTAAAAGGTCATTATAGAATGAATGATTTTGATCAAGACTTTCTATTATTCGACAAGCAGAATATAATGATAAAAGATCATTTTGATCATATTCAAGTGATAAATAAACATGAGCAAGATGCCAAATATTACGATTCAATGCAGAATTTAATGAAACTTTTTCATCATCATCAACGAATAATAACCAACGATAAATAAAATCAATTGTTTTTTGACATTGTATTTGATTATCATGAAAATTTTTCTCAATAATTGTACAAAGAACTCGAATTGAATCGTTTGTATATGATTGAAGAATCGATGTTGATATGATTCTAGCTAAAATTTTATCGTTTGTAATCGATCGAACTAGTTGATTACGAAATTGTTCTCGTGTATTTTCGGTTTCATTTTTATCATTATAACCTTGTGGATCATAATAATCGAAACGCAGATCATCTTCTTGTTCTAAATATTGACAAAAAAAGCATTGAATCAATGAAGGTAGATCTTTGGAAGTAGTATTATACAAACTATGGTTTTAATAGATATCACGTTGAGCAACAAAAGATTGAATATGGTGAATTCTCATTTTAATCAGAATTTTATGATATTTAAGTTGGTACTCTTCAAAATTGATTCTCACAAAATATTGTAAGACTTGAAAACTATATTTTTTGACTTTTCAGAAATCTTTCTCTCATAAGCCATCTATAAAATTTCGGCAATGAAATGTCTTTGATAGAGAATTAAATTAGCTTTTCAAACTACTATATGGACTTAAGTTAAGCGCTTCATATCGTAGAAAAAACAAGTTCATTGCGCCTATATTTTTGTCCAGTACTGTGAGTCAGATCAATGTTTTTCCCATGAATCTTGATAATAGCAAAGTAAAAACCATCAATCGACCGATCAGATGAGTTCTTAGTAAACATTGTTGAAAACAAAATTCTAAAGGTAGTTCTCATTGAATTTTAACTTGCCATATAACTAATGTCGACGCCAAAAGTAAATGGTGAAAACTCCGAGAGGAATATCTTCCGAACGGATGCAGCTAGCGACCTGCGGTTTTCACCAATCGAAAGAGGAGGAGTGGGGGCGTCTTTTTCTCCGATAATGTGTAAGACGGAATCCTTTTATACCTAATCATATTCGAAGAACATGCAAAAGAGCCCATGAAAATGACCTGCCAGCTAGATGAAATTTTGATTTTGACTTTTGATTTAGATAGAGGGACTTGATATCTATAGTTCCAAATACAACGCAAATGGTTGTCTTATTACATTCTAACGTTGCGCAAATGGGATCATGTACTTACATGAGCAAATCATAGGAATTTTCGCTAGTTTTTTACTAAGCTTTTACACTTTTTAGCAAGGTAGCTTGAGATTTCGAGGAAAATGTAGGAAAAAGTAAGAAAGCACATTGTGTCTGGAATTATAGATCTCAAGTTTCTCTATCTAAACCAAAGCTCAAATCAAAATTTCATCTAGCTGGCAGGTCATTTTCATGGGTTCTTTTGCATGTTCTTCGAATATGATTAGGTATAAAGAGATTCCGTCTTATACATTATCGGAGAAAAAGACGCCCCCACTCCTCCTCTTTCGATTGGTGAAAACCGCAGGTCGCTAGCTGCATCCGTTCGGGAGATATTCCTCTCCGAGTTTTCACCATTTACTTTTGGCGCCGACATTAGTTAATAGAATAAATTGTTCTCTTCTAAACTAAGAATGATAATTTCTATAGTGTTCTGTTAGAAAAATATCGTATCTTTCCAGAAATTTCGAATTCATCGATTTTATGCTAGATAACGCGTAAATAGTTCTTGATAAGAGTAGTTGATCAAGTTCAGTCAATTAACAAATCATATTTTTCGCAATGAAACAGATCTAAAACCACAAGAACAAGATTTTCGACACATTGGCTATTTAGCCTCTGCATAGAGAGACAGCTCAAATAATTCCAAACACTTGCTGTCATGGTTTTAAATCCGCTTTACAGAGAAAATAAAAGGTTGTCAATTAATTGAACTTTACCAATTAATCCTCTTAAAAACTGTTTTAAGAAATTTCAAGATAAAGCAACGGTTTTCAATGTTCTCTGAAAAACTGTTAAACCATTTTCGAAAAAGAAGATGCCAAGATCGTCTGTTATATCTAAACATCGAAAAATTCTACAGGCATCTTGTAATGTGTACTAAAATTATCTTCATAAGTTTTGATAAAAAAAAGATCTTACAGATAATCAATATGATTTCAAGATCTTGAATAGAAATTTTTAAAATTTTAAAGGACTAGAAAAAATGCTGAAACCAATCAGTGCAGAATTTCAACTCGAAAACTTGAACAATATGTATATATTGATGTGAATATACGAACAGAAGTTCTTATTTTATGAGAAATCAATTAAGATCGAGTTTTATTGTTGTTGTCTAGTACAGTATCTTAGAAAGAATTTTCTATTGAGGAAGGAATTGATATTTTTCAAACAGAGCATGTAAGGAAGATCAATTTTGTGTAGATCAAAAGTAAGCAATATTCTTTATTGAGTATTTACTTTGCAAGTCAAAATCCACTGAATAATATCTTCAAAAATTTATATTCTAAAATAATTACTAAGAAATCAATTGAATGATTCATTGTTAGTCTATCGAATACGATACAATTATATAATCAAATCATTTCTCCTTCAATCGATAAAAATCACTGTTCTCTACCTTATTCCTATGAAAAATTATATTAAAAACATCAATCTCCATTATTTTCTAGTACTTCTTTAGAAATCAATTTTAATCAAAATTCTTTAATCCATTGTAAAATACTACAAAGAACATTCTTAGTGAAGAAGATAACCGATTTCATGAATCAGATATGATCAAATATACATATCATAGGATCTCTACTTTTGTTATTTTCAATGAAAGTTCTTTTTAAAATATTTCGACAGTCATTTCAAGGATATTGGTAAGCCTATTTTCGATTATAATGATACTAAAATATAAATTCTTCGATACATTCAATATTTCTTCAAACTCAGGATTGAACATTTTTGATCGTGAACTCGATTCGAAGATCACTGATCAGAAATGATGTCCCAAGAAATTCAACAATACTTTCTTGTCACTACTTTGTTTTTAAAACGAAAATGCTTAAGAAAAACAAGTATTTGATGATTTCGATTTAAGAAGCTCAATTTTTCAAAGATTTAGTTTGACTTAAATTCTGTTTGATTAGTTAAACCAAAACAAAAAACAAATTCGAACCATTGAATTGATTTTGTTGATTTGCCAATGTTGATTTGATTTCATCTGCCAAACTTTTGATACGTTGTCGACATAAATAAAATAATGGTGTTTGAGGAACACAAGAATAATGATCATTTAATGTTAATATTGGTTGCATCATAGGAGTATTTTGTTTTTCATTATTAATAGAAAATGATGCACAATCAATTAATTCAAGTAATTTGCTATACTCACTATCTCTACTTGATAATTTAATTAAAGATTCTAAACCATAATCATCAACAATATATTTTAAAATAAATGAAACAAAATTTGTAAATGAAACTCTTATATGTAATTGTAAAGAATCAACTATACTAGTAAAATGTTTTCCACATAAAGTATCTTTTGCAAGATCATAAATTAAATTACAATTTTTTCGTAAAGATTCTTCTTTCATTGATACATTTTCATGATAACTTGTTATAATATATTTTTGTAATTGATTTACTTCTTGAAAAATATTTTTCAAACATTGTACACGTCGATAAGATGTTGTTTGACGTTGATAGAATTCATAAGCATTTAAATTATTAAACATATCTTTAGATAATTTATGAACATTTATTTGTAAACGTGAACAAAAATCCCATAGACAATCATCAAAGAGTATATTTAAATCATAAAATGAATTATCGAATGCTTCTTTTTTATGAGTTATTCCAGTTTTTGAAGTAAAAATTTGTAACATTTTTTGTAAATGAAATGCACTACCTGGTGTTGATGTATCGAGAAACCAATATTCCCAATCATGCAAAAGTATCGAAGGAAAACATGCTTTATAATTAAGTTCTTGTCCAGATGAATGAATTAGAATAATGAAAAATTTCGAAGAATTTTCCGTTGTTTTATTACAAGAAAGATCAGATTTATCAATTAATTGTCGAATAAATGGAATATGTATACGTTGTTGATTAATACGACCATCGACAATAATGATTAGAATTGATTTTTGATCGTTTTGTTCAAAATTTTGAAATTGTTCATTTAATTCGTTGGAATTCTCAATAATTCCCTGAAAAAAAAATGAATAATTTTGTTAAAATGACAAATAGAAGAACCAATGAATATATTATATTCGAAATAAACTATTCTCCGTAATAGAAGATTCCTTAACATGGATCGATACAAAAGACATATTAGAAATCTCATAGGTTCTATTGTGTCTAGACAGTTTTAGTTTTTCAAGCGAAATTTCCCAGTTGCTAATAAATTAATCTTGATGAGAATGTTAATATGTGAGTCTTCTCTTCTGTAGCATCCACATCCAATTCGTATTAGTAGCTACTATATAATAGAAGCTCCGAGGATTTAACAGTGACAATGCAGTCAATCTGACTGAAAAAAAACCAATCTCCAAATAAAAGATACTGAGTGGAAGACTAGCAGAAAAACCCGTATTTTCTTTTCAGATCTTTTAAAATGTAGACTGGAATCAATAATATGATGTGTATTGTGTCATTTCTTTTACTTCTAATGAGAAAAGACTCAGAGATATTGAAATAATCTTCAGTAATATTTATTTGAAAGTTGAATAATCGATTTCTCATTTGTAGAATTAATTCATAAAGACTATAAGTATTCGAATTCGATTTATTTAAAACATCAACAATTAATCCTAAAAGAACAACTATCTTCGAAAATGAGTCATTATCTACATTAGAATAGTGGCGGATCTACAATTTTGGAAAAGGAAAACAATCATGATTACAAAACATATTTTTGTCTATATTCTGCTGAAAAAAAACGAAAACTATTGCGACAAAATCTACCATTGCACCAACAATTTAAGTTTCATATAAGTTCGTTTCAAACGAACTGAACAACAATTACACTTGTACTTTTACTCGCTGAGGTTGATGAACCCGTTCCTTTTTCCCTTTAGTCACATCCTTAATCTATTAGTATATTGCATCACCATGGTGCTTATCCCTGTTCTATCATTACAACAAACATAATATGCGAAGAACATATTTCATGAGTGCAAATATTTAAATTTCTCTCTCCTCAAAAAAGAGATTAGACCTAGCTTATATTGTAGAGAATTTTTTATTGATCATAGCTTTTGATATTTTTGTTGCATCGATCTAATTAAATTGAATATTTTTTTTTGGAAAACGAACTAAATTTTGCAAAACATGATATTTTTCAGTTTGTTTTGGAAATGCTTATTGTTCATGAAGATACCTTAACTGATTATAAAAGTAAATTTCATTGTAAGAATCGATCTATAAATAGTTTCATCCATGAGTTAGGTTTCATCTCGTTTCTAACCGGGACACTTCAATATATTCTCTTGTCAGTCTGACTTTCATCAAGACTTCTTAATACAAGTATTATTGTCTGAAACACTTACTAGATTAATAATATCAACTTTTTCACTAATATTCATCAGTATATCGTTTTCATCATTTCTACGAAATAATTCATTTTTTGATTGTTTATTTAAACTAATAACAAATGATGATGTTCGCGTAAACATAATTAATTTTCTTGTTATACTAATATTATTATTTTTTTGTTCGATATTATCGTTCATTGCTAATAATTCATTATCTTCATTGGCTAATATTGGAGTAGAAATCAATTGATGAAGAAAACTTTCAATATTAAAATGTTCCTGCTGATAAAAATAATTTTGACATAATGATCTAGCCGTACCTTCTTCAAATGTTGGTAATTTAAATATCATTGATTCCGGTGAAGCTAATTGTAAAAATTTTGAAATAATAGCAAAAAGAAAACATAGTTTTTTATCGTTGATATCTTGTTCAATGAATGCTTTTGATTGAATCGTTAATTGATTATAGTTTTCATGAATATTTAATAAATAAGGTTCACCTTGAGCATTTCTTTTTATAAATGATAAAAGACATGAATATAATGTTTCATCAGTAAATCCATAAAAGTATTCTTTTCCAAAATGATCAATAAATGATCGAACTTTTGTTTCAATATTTTTCATAAGTTTTTGATCTTCAATAGGAATTTCTCTTAATTGAATTCTATAAAAATCTGATATACTAAAAGAATATTTTTGAAAACGACTTAAAAATGGTGCTGGAATATCTTTAAATTCACTTCGTTTTATATGAACAATACATTGAAAATCTTCATGTACAACGACATCGATTGTTTTCGGACCGATGGCTACTTTAGAAAAGATTTTTCTACTTTCTTCTGTAGCCATAATTGAAAAATTTTGATTAAAAACATCATAGAGTGAACCATGGATACGACCTGTATTTATCATTAAGATAGTTTTGCCTGTTTCCATACATAATTTTATATTTGATAAAATTTCAACATTTCGTAATTCATTATCAACATCATTCGGAAAATCGGACATACGAAAAACTGTAGTTTGACTTGGATCTGAATTGAGAATACCCAATTGAAAGAGAAGACGAACAGCACTTTCATCTTCAGATTCATCAATAATTAATTTATATCTACCATAGAGACGACGACGTGTTGGATCTAATTTCATTGAACTACGTAAAATTGTCGGAACATTACGTTGACTTTGTTGTTTTTCATTAATTAATGAAAAGAAATCAGGACATTGTTCGCCAACAACTGTAGAAAAAGTATTGACTACCTTATCAAATTCTTCCATGCGAGTTCCATTAAAATTATCTTCTAATGCTCGTAATAAACTACGTGGTGTTATTTCTCCGATACTTGTATGTTCAATTTCATTTAAATTCATCAATTCAAATCGTAATTCTCTTAACATATAAATAAAATCACGATCATGAAATATATGAGGAATATCTGGTGAATGAAGAATTCTTCGATAACCTTGACATAAACCATGAATAATCTTGTTAAGACGATTATCTTCATTTTCTTGTCGTTTTTCTAATTGTAAACCCAAACAACCATAAGCTAAAATTTTTTGATCTTCTTCAGATGGTAATGAACGATAAATACATATCATTCGATTAGCATTCGCTGCATCAAATGCTTTATTAGCAACGGCTACAAATGCTACTTTACAATCATCTAAATAAGGATGTAAAACTTTTAAAACCATTTTCTTTTCATCAGGTAATGAAGCTTCATCTAAGAAAACGACCTAAAATAAAAATTTTAATAGAAGCAAATAAATCATTATTTATTTTGTAACTTACACATCGTGTATTTATTCGATTTTGTTCATATTGTTGTTCACGTTTAATAGCACGTTCAAATATGAAAGCAATATCTTCTGAGCGACTGTATTTTGATCCAAGACAAAAGAATGGATCAATAGCTGGAAGACGTTTACAAAATGGTTTTGCTGATAAATGTGCACCTTGTAGATTTTGAAGAACAATTTGAAAAGATAATGTTTTAGATTGACCTTTTATAAAGAAAAATATATAGATTTATGCAAGTCAGATTAAAATAAATTATTTACCAGGAACACCAATGATGCATAAAGCTGTTCGTGTAACAATACTAACTACAATACCAAAGATATGTTCTCGAACCTAAAAGAAAATCAATTATTAAATGGAAAAATTTTTAAAAAACTAAATACATACAGCTTGATTAATTGCTACACCTTGTGGAATAGTAAAATTATTAGTATTTACAAATCGTTCAAGTTCATTTTGAACAACTTGATCGAAATCTGGTATAGCTTCAAAGAGAAGTTCAGCCAATTGGTCTCGTGATGGTGTTTTTGTATCATTACGTTGTAAATTATCTTCCTTTGTTGGAAGACGAAAATAATAGATCAAGGCAATTGATAAAGCAATACATTGAATAGGATTAGGTGTATAAGTTTTTTGATCATATTTAAGTTCATCATCATATCGCAAAGTCCAAAAGAAATCGATTAAATTAAAACATCGTTGAATTTCTCGTTGTGAAACAGAATTATGACCTATGAAAAAAATAATAGTATAAAAAAAACTAAATCTTATGAACTTATGAGGAAATTACCAAGATATTTTTCACAAAATTCTTGTGCTCTCAAGATCGAATCAGCTAATGTAGCTTGAACGTAATCCTCTAATGGCATTGTTTTACCACCTTTTGCTGATGAAGTAACTTGAAACATGGCTATTTTTCGAACAATATAATCAGCTAATGTTCGAGATTCTAAAGCTCCATAGGAAACTTTTAAATCTTTTAAGGATTGAGGTAAGTCACGAACAATATAATCATTACGATGAACTTGTTCGGTATTCTCTTCGATTTTTATCAATGGATTAATAGCAGCAGTAAAGAAGATATTTTTCGGTATATTTGTACCATGTAATGTACCATCCATAAACATTTCTTTGAATAGACCAAGACATGAAGCTGTATTAACTTCATCAAAGAAAACAACAATTTCTATTTCTGGTAATTCTCGAGCTAATTGAGAAATCGGAGACATAAATTCAACTAATTGTTCTTCAGAAACACCAGGATGTAAAAGAAGACGATAAAATAAAGGTTTTACATAACTATTAAATAAATATTCTTTGAATATTTCAATAGACATTTCAGTAGTAGGTGAATTAACTTCTTGAAGTAAATCTCGTAATCGAACACTACTTCCTATTAATGGATAATTAACTAATTCATTAGTAACATAATCATGTAAATTTCGAATTAAATCAGCTGTCGAAGCCGTAGCATATTCAGTTGCCACGTTTAGAATCGTTTTCCAGATATGATATAATATAGTTTTCTTTAATTGTTGATTTTTTAAATATTGCTTGATTTCTTTTAATAGAACATCATCAACTGGTTCATTATTTTTTGCTTGTTGTGCTACTACAGGTGGAATTTGTAATGGTATTGGCCGTTGATTAAGAAGTTCGGCTTCATCTTCATCATCATTGTCTAAATCTAAAATTTTTGGTTTAATACATTGAAGAAATGTACTCAAGATATTTGCTTGTTTTCCTATAATCGTTTCAATAATATTTAGAAGAAATTGATTCGAATGTTCCTTGATTTTTGGATAAATCTTTTCTTGAATAGGATCACTTGTATTTTTCGAGTTCAATAATAATGAATAAAATTTTAAAAGAAATGTTTTTCCTACACCAGTATCACCTTCAATAATTAAAGCTAATTTTGTTAATTTACGTTCATGTACATGAAAAAGTTTATAAGCAAAATTTTCTGTTAGAATAAATTTTGTTTCATGAACTACTTTCATAAATATTTCATATTTAATATCAATTAACCATGCTAAACATTCAGCAAAATAATCTTTATTTTGATATTCGAGGGATTTAAAGGGATTATGATTATTAAAAAGACCTTTTAAATCAGATGAAACATGATTCCAATCAGAATGTAATAAATGTAAAGAAAATCCAGGATCATAAACAAGATAAACACGAGGATAATTATTATCCTGAAAATTAATTTGTGTTAAATATTTTGCTTCATTAATCATCTGTTGCATAGCAATAGAACCTAAACATTGAATATTTTGATTCCAACAATAATAATGTCCTTCAAAGAAACGTATACGACGATATAAAAATTTTGTAAATGAAAGTTCATAAATTTTATTTCTTGGTAGTTCTGGAGCATATTTTCGAATACAATTATAAATATATGTACGACATTGATCAACATCGGTTATTCGTTCGAAACTAACGGCTTTATCAGGACCATCTTTCTCTGTTACTGCCATGCGATCGATAGTTTTATCTTCAAATGCTTTTAAAATTCGTGCTACGACTTCTTCTTCTTTTTCTATTGATAATTGATAATTTTCATCGGTAACTTCTTGTAATGTTAATGGAGAAATAATTGAAAGAATGGGTAAAATTTGATTATAATTTTCTTTAACATCAACACCACATACATCCGAATAAGGAATTTCAATCATAAATTTCCATGATTGAGTATGTGGTAAAGAAAATATCAAACCACTAGTTGGATCATTTAAACAACCACAAATAAATAGAACAAACAATGTTCGATTTAAAGCTTCGAATGGTGCATGAACAGATATATTGAAAAAAATCGATGGATTATTGTTAGTCATCTTTGAATCAAATAAGAGAAATGAACTAATTAATAATGAAAGATTTAATTTATCATTAATACTAAAACATGATGTATGATCAGTTCTCAATTCCTTATTGATACGATGAGTTTTACCTGAAATGAAAAAGTAAGAAAATTCTTTTGTTTTTAAACAAAGAAAATGTATCACTTACCAATACCCGCTTTACCATAAATAATTTGAATTTGTGATGATACAATATGATGTTCATTAAATAAATTCATTAAATGTTGATAACTTTGATTAGGATCTTTGTATCTGGCTGGTATTTGAAATTCTCGTAGACCTTTTCGACCAGTTGTTAATTCACGTGAAAAATAAAACACTTGACCATGTATATCTTGTTGACGTGTCAATAAATCTTGTTCATTTAAAAGTATTTCACGGAGACGATAATGCATTTTATCAATATCCATAATAACAAAAGTAAGAGAAGAAAATGTTCGTATACGAGAAAAAAATAAATGAATATCTTCTTCTGTTGTATTCGAACACCAAAGAATTTGATAAGAAGATGGTAATTGATTTCTAAAAATATTCATAAGAATACAACAAGTATTCAAATCGAAATCATGTGAAAAAGAGATTTGATTTGGATTCAATGTAGGACGATTGATACTGACTATAAATTGTTCATTTTCATTATGTATTTCATGTCGTTGAAATATTTCTCCAACATGTTCAAATGCATCTTTAAGAAATTCTGTTAATTTTTTTAAACATGCATCAGTATTTGAACCGGCTTCAATACGATGTTTTTGATAAAGTTCAATAAGATGATTTGTCGTTAAATTTACTTGAGAAATTCTTAATGAACGAAGATAATGTTCAAGACAAAGAATAGTTAATTTTTGTTCTTCTTCATTTTGATTATCTAAATCTTTAAATTCAAATAGTTTTTTCAAAAATCGATTTCGAATAGTATTCTGTGCATTTGATTGTCGAAGTAGAATAATCAAAATCATTATTTCACGATTAGAAAATAATTTCAATAATGAACATTCTTGACGATATTTACTCAAATTTTGTATCCATATATCATACGTAGTTTTCAAAGCATTGTGTATTAATTCTAAATTTTGAATTCGAGTATGAATAGCATTATCTAGTTGAGCATTTTGATAAGTTCGTGAATCGGTTAACATAAAACCAGCTTGTACTGAAAAGAAATTTCAATAATATATTTAATTATTGATCGAAAAATTTAGTCTTACTTCCTTGAAGATGTATTTCATAATGTTCATCTCGTAATTGATAATCAGGATGACCACCTAATTCTAATTTAGTAAAAATATGATAAATATTTTCAATTGTTTGCAATAATTTTAATTGTCCATTGATTAAATTTTTTTTATAGACTAAATTTTGTTGAACATCAACATTACAAAATGTTAATTGCCGTTTATGATCATCAACATCTGACATTGATAATTGAAATGAAATTTTTTTCGCTTCAATTCCATCGTTCTGTCCACCTTGTAGGTTTTGATTATTTTCATTTCTTATTGTTTTCGTTCCAACTTGAATACGATCAATTGAATAACCAATGTCATAATAGGATTGTTGTCTTGTTAAACGTCGTAAATGAATATCAACTGTTCCATTTTTATATAAATGTTCCATAGTAATCAAAGCATTGTCTAATACTGTCGTTTCTTCTGCTGATAACCACATTGTGACAAGTTGCATATTATCATTAGTTACTAGAAAATACAATGATTTCAATAATATTTTCAAATTTCTTGAGTAGAAGTTGATCGAAGGACGAAAAGTAAGAGCCGCTCACTACTATATAAGTACTTTAGACAACTAGATTCAGTTTTCCGGCTTCTTCTAACTTTTGTCTATCCAAACAATAGGACATGTAGTAATGTTTTGAACAACTTGATAACAAATACAACTAGCGATCTGCGGTATTCATCATTCCAAGAGAGAAGACTCAAGGCTATCAACATAAATTTTATTGGTCAACAATTAGTCAATCAGAATATTTCTTAGCAGAGATTTTTCAAATAGGTATTCTGAAGCTATATTCTTTTCGAATAAGATTTTTAATAGAACTAATTCATAGACAATATTCTTCTCTTTCGATCTCCATAAGGCCGGCATTCCTAGCTAACTCTACTCGAGAGTTGTCAAACTTTTTCTGAGGCCCCGATCTCATTTATTTGATATTTGATGATCCTAGTAAACGATAGATAGATGCAATTCACCATGTTGAGCCGAACGATGACATTTAATTTCAAGTTTGATACGATTCGATACTCTTACCTCAATATTTCTTGAATTCCAAAACCAGTCTCTATGTATAGCGAAGGAGTCGACGCTTCAAAAATCCTGAGATAAGTGTCAGATCACTTTGAATATAAAAACAAATATCACTATTCGACTCAGCATGGTGAACTACACTTGTCTAGCTGTTTTTTAGAATGATCACAGCTCAAATGATTGAGATCGAAAATTTTTAGAAATCATCGGAAAATTCTCGACTAGAGCTAGTTAAGAATGCCGGTCTTGTGTAGATAGAAAAAGAAGAATATTTTCTATCGATTAACTCTATTAAAAACCTGAATTGAGAGGAAAATACCTTTAGAATGCTATTTCCAAAATTCTTCACTAAGAAATTGCCGATCAGTTAATTACTAATTGATGAAATTTCTGTATACTTTGATGATTCTGGATCTTTTGCTTTGAATGGTGAAAGTTGTAAGGCGCTAGATACTTTGCTCTCAAATTATTCGAAAAATTGTGCGTTCAATACTTTTAGGACAGACGATAGTTTCCACTTTGAATGTTCTCTACTATTATTTTTCTCTTCTCTATTCTAAAGTTTCTTGAAAGTAAGGAAAATTTTGAAAAAAACCATCAGAAAATTTCGGCTATCGATTATAGCATCTGTTTAGACCTCCACTTATGACAGAAACTTACCTTTGATATGATTCAATGAACTTTCTTCTAATTTTGTTATTTGAGCAAGACGAAGAATAAAATCATCGAAATTTTTTGCTTTAAATGTAAATGGTTCAATTAATGTATAAGTTATAATCCATGAGGTTAATATCATATTATTTAATTCTTGTAATTGAAATTGTGTTGTTAAATTATCTCGTAATTCTTGAAAACGACGTCGACCATGTTGAGAATATAGATCAGCTTTTTTCATCATTTGAATAACATTAGAACATTCGACTACTGTTTTAATTAATTGTAAATGTTGATGAGTTAAAGTTTGAAAACATTCTTGTAAAATTCTATAAGCATTAGTTATTTCTTTTAATGAACAATTTTCATTACCACTCAAACGTTTTAAATGATCAATTTTTTCTTCTTTATTATCTGTTGGTAATAGATCAAATTTTTCAATACATTCCATAATAATATTAAGATGACTATAATATTGATAAATTTGTAACCATTCACAAACTTGTTCAATTTCTTGTTCACTTGGTTGAATCTTTGGAATTTGTGCAACAGTAGTTGGCATATTTACTCTATTATTACTTTGTTCATTTGAATGATTTATATATAACTTTTTAACTTCTTCTCGAATATTAATATTTTTATCTTTGAAAATAGGTTGTAATTCTGCCATCTCTTTTAAACTTATGTTACCATTTAAAAGTTTATTTATAAAAATAAATACGTGATCAAGTAATTTACTAAAATCAACTTCAGAAATTGTTTGAGAAGTTGGTCGATAATATTTATTAAATTGCATATCGGATATACCTTGAAATAAATGACAAGTTGATAAAGGATTAGATTTAATTCGATACCAAACCGTCAGAGGATTTGCATAATCTTTATTATCAATAGTAATTAATAATTGACCATTACGCTGAGTTTCAAACTGACCATGAAGAACATTTCTATGAATAGAAACATTTCCTTTTTGATATAATATTTCATATTGATTATTTGCTCCATAACTTCGATATTCAACAGTAATATCACATGGATGATTTTCACTGGCCAATGACCATTGAACTTGTTGACGATCTGTTATAGAAATATTCTGTTCATGTGTTTTTCTACCGTTTACTGTAAATGTATTATGTGGTTGAACAAGTTTTAATTCTGTAAATGTTATTGTATTCTCTTGTATATTTAATGTTCCTGGATTAAGAATTTGGAATGGAATTAAGCAATTGAATAGTTGACAAAGACGTTGAAGATCTTTGAATGGCTGTAAAAGTCTCAATGCAGAATTAATAGTTACTTTCGTTTCAATCAATATCATTTTAGAATCATCACGAATTCTTAATAAATCAATTAATATTTGATTCGAACGATTAACATTATGAGTTTTTAACCAATCGATAATATGTTGAAAAACATCAATGAATCGATCAAACCAATTGAACCATTCATTTATCTGTTTCATGAAATGAGTAAAAAACTCCTTGTTAGATCTGATATTATTGATATCAATGTCTTTTGGTTTTGGTAAACCAACGATATCATCCATGTTTGTACTTGTCGATGGAAATTGATATCGTTGACGATCAACTGTGCGGAATATACTATTCATATCGATCAATGGAACAAAACAATAAATGATCGAATCAGTTAACAATTCACGATATAGTGAGCATTTACCTAATAAAAAACTCATTTAATAACAATTCATATGATTCAAACAGATCAACAACCATCATTAGTGGCTAACAATGATAGAAACTCGTAGTACAGTCTGTCGGGTGAGACTCATCGTCTTTCGTTAGATTCAACATCTGAATAGTTTCTATGGATTAGACTTATGTTTATGTCTGAATCAGCAAATTCTACTATACAAGTGAGAGGCCTACATTAACTTCTTGAATTCTTACAGCTTAGACATGTAAACAATGCGATAAGTACCAAACAATTTGAAAATTTCGCGAGAAGTCCAAAGTTCGAAAACATTGTGAAACGTGTCAACTAAAGCTGATCTTAGCTGATTTTTTTGTGTCAAATAGTGGAAGTCTGACAATTTTACTGTCGATATCACTTTTCAAGTGGTTAATTTCTGATGAAGATGACTTTTTATTAGTCATTTTCAAGATTTTCGAAAATCGCTATGTAAAAAAGTGAATTTTTGATTTTGTTTTTAAATCAAATATCTCTCTCGATCTATACTTTTTCCTTGAATCGAATGACAAATGCACTTTTGAACCTTATAGTCGGTTTTTCTAAATTATCATCATTCTCAGATATAGTCATGGAACTTCTAAAACTTCTCCAGTAGTGAACTTTCACTCGTACATGTAGCACTATCATTTCCAAAGTTTTCTCTTATGGTCAATGCAAGTTGACCATGAAAATTAATATTGAATATTTTTAATAATATTTATAGTAGATATATGAATCTTTCTATTCATAAAAATTCACGATTCGTTTTCCTGAGATTGATGCAAAATCAAAAAATTCGAAAATAGTTATTCAAATCACAATTGTCATTCTGTGCAGGAGAACGTTAAAGGTCTGTAAGTTTCGCCCTTAGATGCAGAACAGCTTCACAATTCTAAAATTTGAAGAAAAGTTCAGTGTTTTTATTGGAAGACTAACAGGATACTTGTGCTCAAAAAATAGAGCACAAAATAAGGGAGCCAATTGCTACAAAAGATAGATAACCTGAATAAGTAGTGTTTATAATAAGATTTTCAGATCTTGGTCATTTGAAAAAGAAGAGACAGTTTAAACATAGTCTGCCTGAAAGACTCCGCATTGTCCCGTATCTAGGCTCTTCACAAGTATTGTACATTTTCTTGAGTTGTACGGTTTCCTCTAACTGTTCATGTTCTATAAACACATTAAGAAAATGTAAACTCTGTTACCTCTTCGGAAGAGTTTCCAAACAGTCAATATATGTACACTCTAATAAGAAGTCTATGAAGTTTATGTGAGAAATAGATAGAACTTTGTAGTTACCAGCTGGAAATAATTAGACAAGTGTATTGTATTTTCAAAGCAACTATCAAAACTATGGAAACAATTTCATTGGAGATATTGTATGTGTGAATCAGATTCGAATTCATTATTGTAGGTCTCGATGAGTTCTGCTCAAGCAGTAGCGTTTCATAGTAAAATATTTTCTAGCGTTGCTACACCAATTCGCAGTTGATCGCTATTTCATTCAAGATAATGTTCGTTTTCCTTATTTTCAATCTCGAAAGAAGCAGTATGCAACGGGACATTGTTAAATGATTATAAGTGTTGCGTTTTGTGTTTTGTGCTACTCACTGCCATAGCTAACTAGATATATGTCAAGTGATAAAACTTGAATTGTAGGAATCTGAGCGGCAAATAATTTCTCTGATAGAAAACTCTACAGAATCTCACGGACATAGAACGAAAGAAAAAATATCGATAAAGAAGATTTTTATATTGAAATGAACTTACTCTTTAATTGAAGAACTTCATGAAGGATTTCTTTGCCATTGCCGATAAAATTGTTAATTCCTTGAACATCTACAAGTACAGATGTACTGTCACGCATTGCTATGACATAATTCATAACGATGTCAATATTGGGTAGCATTAAGATTGTTCTGGAATATTTGACAAGTACTAATTCAAATAATTGATTAAGTGTAATAATTGTGAAAATGTCTGTTGGATCATAAATATCACGTTTAACAACTTTCATCCATTCATTAATTTTGCTGAGAATTTCAATATGATTACTATTCAACATTTTTGAGAGACTTAAATATACAATTTTTGACCAAACATATATTGCCCAAGGATTATTCCTATGATTCTCACATAAATATTTGTAAGTGTCTTGGTCTAGTTTCATCCATATTGAAATATGAGTAATCAGGAAATCTTTTAGACACTCATCGTCAATAATTTTATTGGCGGTATTTTTTTCGCATAAATTCTTATCAAAATTTTTCAAGTTTTCAAACAAAATTTTGAGTTTTTGTGCATTGGTCTTCTGAAAACTGTCAACTTTAAAGAGAATTTTACGAATAAGAAGTAAACAAGATGGTCTTTGAAGAAGATTCGTGGAGAATATTTCTAAGCCCACTTGTAAAAATTCTTTGCAATCCGTTTGAGTCAACAGATATGAACGCCGCGGATCACTGAGCCTTTGAAGAATATAAGCGTCAAAAATTTTCTCGAATAAACTGATGAAATGTGATCGAAATTCAGGTTGTAATTCTTCTAAATATTTCTTAGCTGATTTTGTATATTCAAGAAATTTTCCCATATAACATGTTAAAATTTTTCCATTCAATATCGGAAATAGATGTTTTTGAACAACATCATCGATAGCTTTAATTTTGTATAAATGAAGAAACATATTCCAGAGATCATCTGTGTATACATTTGACGAATAATGAGAGAAATATGTACTAAATAGATAATCTTGTGATTTGATCCATGTAAATAATTCGGCAATATCTCTCATTTCATACCATTGGTTTTTCATACCATGTAAGAATATTGGCATGTATTCTTTAAAAAATAGTGTCTTATCGAGATTCAATATTGTATTCAATCGAACAAGAGTCTTAAATGGTGATTCGTTTTTTTGTTTTGTAGGATGCATTCGCCGAATGAGAAGAAAAAATACTGGTGTATTAAACGGAAATTGTTTGAATGCTTCTTGATATTTTACATACTCTTGAATAAATTGGTCTAAAGTATACTTTGTTATTCTTATTTTTGATAATATGTCAGTCCATTGAAGCTGATACCGACTATCATCCATAAACTTTGAGGTTTGCATTGATAGTTTACTTAGAACCAAGAACTTAAGCAATGTGCTTGAGTTGTCGATATCGGTAATTGATGATAGGTGTTGAGGAATGTCCATTCTCAACAATAGGTCCTTGTCTTCTACAAGGAGATTTGGCTGTTGACCATTTGTGTTTTCAAATATAGAGATCAGTATTTGAAACAAATATTGTTTGAGTTGTTGCATTAATTTGTAATCTATATCTATTCGATAACTGTATTTTTGTATTTGACGGTAAATATATAGATAAGCATCTATACGTTTTGGTGCGCGAGTACGATGTTTGATTGATGTTAAATCAGCAACTGTGCGTTGTGTAATATAATCCACATCATTAGAAGATATTGTATTTTGTCTTTGATTAAACTCTTCAAAATTCGAGAAATGTGAGAGAACTGCATCAAAAAATTTCAATTCAACATCGTTAGAATCGAATAGTCTTCCGAAAAGAGTTGCAGATTCAGATGGAGGTATTTTACTCTTGGAGCCACCCAAAATGTAACTGGTCATATTCAAAAACGTTAAAATTAAGACTTACTTAATATACAAATCTACAAACGAATAAAAATAAAAGAAACTTATAGTCCACGGCAAAGTTGTTTATGCGTAGATTAGGTTTTCGAAGCATTCAATCAATTTAATTATCTTAGCATGTATTGTCTCATTTTATAAAAGATAAATCGATTTAATTGCTGGTGTTTCAGACCATGAAGTCTGATTGCGCAGTCATTTTTCTCTGCATATGAGATGAGAAAAATAAAATGTGCGTATTTAGATAGACAAAATGAATACCAAAATTACAAAAATCTCAAGTGTTTTCTTAAATATAAAAGCTAGACATTCTGACGCGTTTAAACATTCAAACAAGATCTTATTCATTTAAAATTCTGAGTGATAATAAGAGTGGGCATGGGTGTGAGAGACGTTCTGGATTAGTGTGGAACGAGTAGCTGCCTAATTCGAGTTCGAATATAAACGGACATCCGAAAAAAGAAAACTACTGGATTTTTCTAGGAACAGATTTAGTTTTAGATTAACTTTCAGATAAATGAAAAAAAATATTCCAATCTCCCCACAATTAAACATGCGCTCTCACCTTCCCGCCCCCATAAAGAGAGAGGCGCTCTCCCCCCTACATAGATATGCTCCCCCCCCCCCCCTAGAGAGATATGCTCTCCCCCTAGAGAGATATGCTCTCCCCCCTAGAGAGATATGCTTTTCCCCCTAGAGAGATATGCTTTCACCTCCCCCCCACATAGAGAGAGGTGCGCTCTCTTCCCCACCCACACTTGCCACCTCCCTCTCATAGAGAGAAAAATGCACTAGCTCCCTCACCCACACTTGCTCCCCCCTCACAGAGAGAGAGAGAGAGAGAAATGGACTCCCCCTCATTCACACTTGCTCCCCC
>CAJNOL010002573.1:0-19633 GCA_905250125.1 Rotaria sordida | reverse complement strand
TTCGATCCTCTGGATCCTTTTCGATCCTCTGGATCCTTTTCGATCCTAGGATCTGAAAGGATCTAAACTGGGATCCAAAAGGATCCAAGGATCCGCTTTTTCCCCCTTGATTTTGATGCTGCCTCGTACTCACACATACAGATAACAGCGAAAACGTTTGGGTGGGTGTGGGTGTGCATGTATCTTTATCTTCTTCAGCCATCCACACCCACCCCATTTACACCCACACCCATCCTTGAGTTCCTTGGGATCCGTGGGTTCCTTGAGTTCCTTGGGATCCTTGGGTTCATTGAGTTCCTTGGCTTCCTTGGGATGCTTGACTTCCTGTGGATCCTTGGCTTCCTTGGGATCCTTGAGTTCCTTGGGACCCTTGGCTTCCTTGGGATCCTTGAGTTCCTTGGAACCCTTGGCTTCCTTGGGATCGTTGAGTTCCTTGGGATCCTTGAGTTCCTTGGGATTCTTGGCTTCCTTGGAATCCTTGAGTTCCTTGGGATCCTTGGCTTTCTTGAGTTCCTTGGCTTCCTTGGGATGCTTGACTTCCTGTGGATCCTTGGCTTCCTTGGGATCCTTGAGTTCCTTGGGATCCTTGAGTTCCTTGACTCCCTTGGGATCCTTTAATTCCTTCGGATCCTTGGCTTCCTTGGAGTCTATGACTTCCTTGGAATCCTTGAATTCCTTGGGATCCATGAATTCCTTGGGATCCTTGGCTTCCTTGGAATCCATGAATTCCTTGGGATCCTTGACTTCTTTAGGATCCATGAATTCCTTGGGATCCTTGACTTTCTTGGGATCCTAGAATCCCTCGGGATCCTAGAATTCCTCGGGATCCTAGAATTCCTTGGATTCTTTGGAATTCTTGAATTTCTTTACGCTACCGTATGCTGTAGTTTCTTAGTGCCCGTACGTATTAAATAATATTTGAGTTCAAGAATTCCTCAAGAGTTCGGAATTCACGGAATTCAGACACTACTGGGCCTACTCTAGGTTGGACAGCTAAAGACTTAGGTAGGCTCGCGAATGGAATAAATGAAGGCTTAAATAGCGTCTATTCGTAGATGATGAAACCACACGGCTTGAGTAGACTAAAGCCTATCTTAGGTTCAGATTCCATAGACAATGGTACGCTCAAATAATTGTTTTCTACTACGTCAAATTGATAGGCTTGTGCAGTACATCAAAAATTTGTACAGACGTCAGAAGTTTTTTGTCGCTATCGGCAACAAATAGTAACATTTATTGAAACAGACCTAGAAACTGTTTTTGAGAAAACTTTTAGTTTTGTGTGGATAAATGTCAAACCTTGGGTCAGCCATGATTTAAAGTAGGGTTCTTTTGTTAAAAGTGACGAAGTACTGCATAAAAAACCTGAATCATATCAGCTAGTAGTTGTCAAAGACTTTCATCATTTTTAGCAAGTAAGTTTACATATCCGATCATTAGTGTTATGAGAGCAACTTTTCTTGATTATTCTTTCTGTTCGCAGAAAAAATTTGTTGTTCTCGCCCATACATTCTCTTTCGCGGAAAAAAAATTGTTATTCTTGTTCTTACACTCTTATTCCCAGAAAAAAATGTATTTTTACTTCCGTAAGCAGAAGCGTAAATCAGTTCATAGATCGGTGGTGTGTAAGTGTGATTTTATTTTTTTTTATTTCGGTAGCGACTGAAAATACTCAACTTTTTTAGTCTGTCGGCGAAGGCGAGTGAATCTGTTGGACGATTTCTTTAAGGTTTTCTTATTTCCGAGAAATTATCGGATGGAAAAAGAGAAAACAACGGTAGAGAACACACTGATAAAAAAATCTAGACAGAAACATCGTTGAAGAATGATCTCAGGCGTCGAAAAATCTTCAAAACTGTTAGTTTTTTTGTCCCACCGACAGCGGCGACTCAGCTCATCGATTTACACTTCTAATCGTAAGACTTCAGGAACTCATATTCCTGTTTTATTTTTAGATTTTAAGATAACCGTGACACGACTTGAAATTAAAAATATAATTATGATTGGAGCTACAGTAGGTTAGTTACGTAAAAATAAAAAGCTGTTACATACATGTATCCGAATATGTAGGTAAATACGAGAAAAAATGCGAGAACACCAATACTTAATAGAATTCCCATTGCCATAAGAAATGGAGCAAGAAAGCGACGAGTATAGAAAAACATTCCCGCAGAAAAAATATCTTTTCAACACAATAAAAACATCCATAATATAATGTCGTTTTTGTGAACATTGCTGCTTGGACATTATTTTATTTTTTAGCACAGCAGATGGAAAAGAATTCTTGTGAGAGTTGGAAGTCAATGAAGATAATCATCGGCATGGTTTCTTAAATGCACGTTTTTTGACACATAAGTTGCAAATGCTTTTCTTATCTCTATCAGCGTCATACATTACAAAATACGAGTTCGAAATGAGAAATACTAACTTTGTTTCATCAAGATGGCATAAAAAAATTTGGCTTACTCCATATTTTTAATTTTCTGGTGCGAATCTTGTAAAAAATTGTTGAGCCTACCCTAGATCCAAAACATTTCCCCACCTATGAACATGGCCATATTTTTCTAAAGACTGAATTTGTTTCAATAGGTTTGAATTATTTAAAAGATAATTATAGAACTTTGTATAACTGAGATGATTATTCATTTAGTTCCTAATTATGCACCAATAAGATTGCACTTCAAATCGTTTCTATTAGGAGCCCACAAAAATTTCATGTGGCTGAAGGTCAATTCACAAATAGCATTCTAGGTTGATATAGAAAAAGCGAACTAAACTAGTTTTTGTCCATGAAGTACATTTTAACCGTCAAGAAGGTAAGCTCACAAATAAACGCATGTTATCAGGCCTAACAAGCAGAAACGACGTGTTTTCTTATTGTCTATTGCATCTATGAAATAGTGTGATAGTTCTCTTTTTCTTTGTCTTATTGATTAAAAATATCACTACAATTAAACGTGACAAAATCCTTTAAAAAACCAGGAGAAACCAGAAGAAAATCATAAAAATCAGCTCCTGGATTCAGGAGATTTTTTCACCAGGAGAAAAGTCTAAAAATCAGGAGTCTCCTGGCTAAATCAGGGGATTTGGCAGCCCTGATCGGATTGTAGATTCCGATTTCTGCACCCTGATAACCTCCGATTAAGCTTTATATAAATCGTTAATTTTTTGAATAACCATTTCTTAGTTAAGAAAATCAGGTAACGAATTTTGTAAATCTGACTGTACGTTCGGATTTCTCAACCTCGATTATCTTTGGTCAAATTTTACCACAAATTGTTATTGTCTGAAAAATTCTTCTTTAACAAAAAGCTTAGAATTATAGCAAAATGACATTCTTCAATGCCAATAGCTTAATGATGGATAGGAATTGTGATATGCCTACTCGTAATCACTGCTGGTTCTAATTAATTGCAATTGCTATTCTAACCGATGCCGACCTATTCTATGAATTAGAATTGGTGCATCTCTATAAATTAACTACTGCAGTTACTATTTACAAGTAACTAAGTAACTAGTAACTAAGTAAATATGTAGTTACTATTTACTAGTAACTAAGTAAATATGTAGTTACTATTTACTAGTAACTAAGTAAATATGTAGTTACTATTTACTAGTAACTAAGTAAATATTTTAGTTACTTTACCAAAGTAAAGTAACTAAAAAGTAAAGTAAATATCCCACCCCTAACTACTATATATAAGTCTAATATTTTGGATATATACCTAACTTGAGTCGGTCTGTCGATTGGTGAAAAGATGTGGGTCTTCGTGGGTCTTCATAGAATCAACTCGTCGAGCTCTATCTGCTGGTGATATCAGTTTCCGATTTGGGGCTCTTCGTGGGTCTTCGCGTGTTTTACAAATACCCTGGGTTTTCCGATTCGGAGATCTCGAATCTGAGGCTCATTCTCTCGAAATGCTATTGATCAGCTATGGACCAACAGAAATCGAGCTTTCCAGAAAAATGCTAGAAAGATATTTTTCAAGTCAGAGATCTTCAATCTGAGGTCCACTCACCTTCAAGTGCCATTGGTCAATGGTTGACCAATAGAAATCGAGCTTTCCAAAAACGTGCTAGGAAGTCCTTTTCTGGGTCGGCGATCACCATTCTGATGTTTTCTCATCAGTATACTATACGAGACGGTCCATGAGTTATGCAGCATCTTCGGAATGATAATAACTCTTTGTTCCTATTTTCTGTTCATTTCACATAGAGGATCATTATTCAATGAATATTTCTTTATAAGGACAGCATTTCTGAAATGGATAAGACATCATTTGACATGAATGCTGGATGTCACATGAATAAACCACAGACTCAGGGCTTTTGTGATTTCAAAAGTGCTCAGTAATTTAGGGACCATCCTACCTAGGATTCTGAAATGAGAAAACATCAGAGTAGTGATCGCCGACCCAGAAAAGGACTTCCTAGCACGTTTTTGGAAAGCTCGATTTCTATTGGTCAACCATTGACCAACGGCACTTGAAGGTGAGTGGACCTCAGATTGAAAATCTCTGACTTGAAAAATATCTTTCTAGCATTTTTCTGGAAAGCTCGATTCCTGTTGGTCCATAGCTGATCAATAGCATTTCGAGAGAATGAGCCTCAGATTCGAGATCTCCGAATCGGAAAACCGCTTATCCATCATGTTCTAGACAACTGTCCAGTATACGATGGAAAGGTTTTTTTGACCTCTGGACACATACGCCTAGGGATGTACTGAGCCCGAGCCTCTCGGTCTCGGTCCTGATCTCAGTCTGTCGCATTATCAGTGTGGGTCCTAATGACTTGCACTGGGTATTGGCCTTAGACCAGTCTCTTACGAATTTTCTTCCAACAAATTCCATATCCTCATTGTTTTTTACCCATTTATGTAACCGATCTTTTTTATATGATATTTTTAAGCAACAATCAAGTTTTTCGATATTTTTTCGACCTCTAATCTATTCTGAACCCATAGGATGGCTGTTTTTATCTCGTTCATATCAGGGTTGACTGAGGATGTGATGCAGACTAATTGAGACTAACATTAAGCCTAAATGAGATCGGTTGAGACCATGAATGAGACCGAGACTCTCGGCTTGGTCTCGGTCTCGGTCTCGGTCTCGATACACCCCTACATACGCCCTACTTACCGATACAAACTTTCTTTTCTCCACTCGACATTCTTACAGTCGAGGGAACTACCAGTAGTGTATTGGGACTTCTATAGGACTTTAGTGGTACTTCAGTGATACTTCGATGATACTTCAGCAGGACTTCACTCGTACTTCATCGGTACTTCACTATTACTTCACTGATACTTCACGCGTACTTCATTCGTACTTCTGAAGTAGATGAAGTCGCGCTTGTTCCACTTTGCCACTAACTTTAGGTGTCTGTACCTCGTGACCTCTCCACCGTTGTACGTTTAGAATGGTATACTCCGAGACCGCTATACCACTATAGCACTATACCCCTAGACCGCTATACCACTGTACCGCTAGACCGCTAGACCATTACACCGCTAGGTCGCTAGACCACTATACCTCGATACCACTATACCGTTGTACTTCGGAAATACTAGTAAAGCTTTTCTAACTTAGTTTTTCGATTTTGCCGTAAAATCAAATCTATCATGTAGTCAAAATTAAAACTTTGGTGCTCATTTTACTATTTACAAGTTTGAAGAGCAATACAAAATTTTTGATGAATTTGTATATCAGCATGTATAGAAGATTAATCTTATTCTGTGCAATTTAGTTTTAGGTTACAGTTAAACACTAACAATATCTTCATAGAGATGTCAAGGATGATCCTAAATTGTTCAAATCAAGAACAAAAGACTAAGAAAATGATCAGCTCACTTGAACGTTCAAAACAACGACGGAATCTTCAAAGTTTTCTTCTTGTTTGGCTCGATGCAAGTGTCGATCAATCAAATGAAGAATTTCACAATTCTATTACTCATCTGCGTCCTTATGTCAACACCATCCACAAATGTTCGAATGTTGATGAATGCACCGGTTTACTCAATGAAACAAAGCATGAGAAAGTATTTATAATTGTTTCTACTTTACTCGACCAATCTACAATGTCCTTTATTCATGATCTACCGCAAGTTGATTCTATCTTCATCTTATCTCAAAATAGTCTAAAAGACAAGTCAGAGACCACGCATTGGACGAAAATGAAAGGTGTATACAGCAATATTGATGCCTTATGTAAATCACTTATATCGACTGTACGACATTGTGATCATAATACTATTTCTATCAGTTTTGTTTCTGAAGATGAAATATCTAGTCGAGATCTAAATGAACTCGATCCATCATTTATGTATACACAAATTCTAAAAGGAATTCTATTCAATATCGATCACAATGAACAATCTGTTAAAAACTTTGCTGCATACTGTCGTGCTCAAATCGACGATAGTGTCGCACAAAAAAGTACTATCACTAAATTTGAAGAACAGTATCATCTTCAGTCACCTATCTGGTGGTACACCTACGAATCGTTTCTATATTCAATGCTCAATCGGGCTCTGCGTACTCTAGAAGCGGATACTATTATCAAGATGGGTTTCTTCGTTCACGATCTTCATCGACAAATTGAACAATTACATGCTGAACGGTTCGGTAGTCGAGATACACCGCTGATCGTCTATCGAGGACAAGGTTTGTTGAAAAAGGATCTTGAGAGATTGCTCAAGACAAAAGGTGGACTAATGTCGTTCAACAATTTCTTGTCAACCAGTAAAGATCAAGCCGTCTCTTTCGCTTTTGCTGATAGTAATCGTGATAATCCTGATTTGTTAGGCATTCTTTTTAAAACTACTATCGATCCGTCAATATCGACAGTTCCTTTTGCATCTGTGGACGACATTAGTCACTTTCAATTAGAAGAAGAGATTCTCTTCTCCATGCATACAGTTTTTCGTATCGGAGATATAAAGAAAATTGGTGATAGTGATCAGCTGTGGGAAGTCGAACTCAAACTAACGGATGACACTGATCCACTACTTAGTATGCTGACAAAACGTATGCAAGAGGAAATTTCCGGACCAACAGAACGGTGTCGACTTGGTGTTTTACTTATTAAACTAGGCGAATTTAACAAAGCTGAGGATTTTTACCAAACATTGCTTGAAGATAGCACACTTGATACCAGTGAGCACGTAAATATTTGTTGTAATCTTGCACACGTTAAGGATTGTCAAGGGTACTATGTTGAGGCGATAGCATATTATGAACAAGCCATTACCTTCCTGGAGAGATTTGCTTCCACAGACGACTGCAGCTTTGGTTGTTGCTTCAACGGTCTTGGGTTGGTGTACATGGACGTGGGGGAATATTTGAAAGCAGTTTCATGTTATGAACAAGCACTAGCGTATATGCAGAAAACATCTCCAGATTATCCTAATTTAGCTAGTACATATAACAATCTTGGCTTAGTGCATAAAGAAATAGGTGACTATCAAAAAGCACTCTTCTTCTATGAACAAAGTTATGAAATCCGCCAAAAAAGTCTTCCTGCAAATCATCCTGATTTGGGTGCTTCTCTCTCGAACATGGGATTACTGTATAGCGAAATGGAAGAGCATGAAAAGGCTCTTTTTTATCATCAACAAGCAGTACAAATTATAACGAAATCTCTTCCTCGAAAACATCATGCACTAGCTGATTGTTACAACAACATTGGCTTGATATATACGAGAATGGATGAGCCTTCCAAAGCGTTTTCATTTTATGAAAAAGCTCTCGAAATCTACCAAAACGTTTTCTCTCTAAATCATCCTACTTCGGCAATTTGTTCTAGTAACATTGGTTTGGTCTATCATCATATGAGCGAATATTCAAAGGCCCTTTCATATTACGAAAAAGCGCTTGAAATTCGCAAGAAAACTCTTCCGGTAAATCATCCAGATTTAGCCGTTTCATACAACAATATTGGTGGAATTTATAAAGAAATGGGCGAGTTTTCCAAAGCATTCTCATTCCATGAACAAGCGCTAGAAATTTGCCAAAAAAGTCTTCCTCAAGATCATCCGCTGTTAAGTTTATCTAACCATCATCTCGCCGAAGTATGCGATAAGATGGGTGAATACCAAAAAGCTTTGACATTTAATAAACAAGCAATACAAATTTGTCAAAAAAGACTTCCTGTAAACTATTCTGATTTGGCCAGTTCGTACAATAATATCGGCTTGATATATTGTCATCTGGGCGAGTATTCCGAAGCACTTTCGTTTTATAATGAAGCACTGAATATTCGACAAACAAATACACCTACAAATTATTCCATTTTGTCTGTTTCTTACGATAATATCGGTTTGGTGTACTCTCACTTAGGTGAATACTCCAAAACGCTTTCGTTTTATAATAAAGCACTGGATGTTCGACAAAAAAATTTGCGTCCCAACCATCTTAATTTGGCTTTTTCTTATAACAATATCGGTGGTATATATGTTAAGCTGCGCAAGTTCACAGAAGCACTTTCATTTCACGAAAAAGCATTGGAAATTCGTGAAAGTCGTCTGAATCCCAATCATCCTGATTTAGCTACCTCTTATAATCATATTGGTGGAATATATAGGGAGCTCCGTGAGTATTCTAAAGCCTTCTCGTTTTATAAAAAAGCGCTCGAAATTCGCATACGAAGTTTACCTTCAGACCATCCAACATTGGCTATTTCTTATGATAACGTTGGAGCAGTTTATGGTGATCTAGGCGAACACTCAAAATCTCTTTTCTTGCACAAGAAAGCACTGGAAATTCGTGAAAAAACTCTCCCATCAGATCATCTCGACATGGCTATTTCTTACAATAACATCGGTATGGCATATAAAAATATGGGCGATCACACGCACGCTCTTTCTTTTTATGAAAAAGCACTTGAGATCGAACAGAAAATTCTTCCTAGTGATCATTCGTATTTGGCTGGTCTTTATCATAACATGGCTGTAGTATATGACAAAATAAGCGAATCCTCCAAAGCAGCTACGTTTTATGAACGGGCTTTTGATATCGTTAAACGCTCGTTTTTATCTTCATATCTTGATCATTGTTGAAAATTGTAAAAAGGACGACATTATAAAAAATAAAGGATCATTTATACATTCACGAAAAATTTTATAGAATTTGAAATGAGTTCTCAGAAAGAAAATGTTCCGAATCAAATCCTATAGAGCAACTATACCACTTGTTTCTGCGAACTTACACAAACGGACTATCAAATGCCGACGACATAAAGCTCGACCTTTATTCTCCATCCACAATTTTTTTTCAGTTTATTAGAACTATGTATATTATTTTCAAGTAACTTATTATGCCTCTCTTGGACCGTCCTATAAACATAGATCCTTTTCGCGATGCATTAGATTTATGTTTACACAATTAGGGTGTAATTATCTTTATCATGTTTAAAAAATGCAATACCAAACTCTGCATGTTAATACACAAGAATTGAGAAAATATTAAGGAGAATAACAATCTATCGTTTGCATTGCTACCAAGAGTAGCTTCTTCAATGCTTCCTATGCTCGATCGCAATGAACTTTTCCCAATATATACTACAAATTACTCTCCTGAAAATCTACACGGCTTTTAAATCATTTGAATTTTCTTCAAAAATTATTGACATTTTATTGTTTTCAGATAAGTTATTATCTATAACAGAATATTTTTCTGGAATCTCAGCCATTCGCACTAAATTAGTCACTGATTTTGATGAATTTTTCAACAACTATAGAACTTTTTATTCTAAAAATTCCAATAAAAACATTTTATTCCAAAACTTCCATTCCAATGCCAGAACACACTGAAAATACTGCAATTGATAAAAGTCTAGAAAGTCAAGTACGGATGTTTGTCATTTGTACCATCTAATTAATAAAAAAATCAGATTTTCAGAAGAACTTTGCAAATACTAATGAATATACAACTGCATAGATAATCGAAGTTTTCATTAGCTTCTATTGACTAATAGGGTGTGGGTGTGGGTGTGGGTGTGGGTGGGTGTGGGTGTGGATATCTTCTCATCACACCTACACACCCACACTCACACCCACACCCACCCACACCCCACACTCACACCCACACCCACCCACACCCCACACTCACACCCACACCCACCCACACCCCACACTCACACCCACACCCCACACCCACACCCTCACTGCTTTACTCTTTTTACGCACATAGCTCACTAGTGTGAGCTGCCTATCAAAACAAAATATCGATAAGTGCTCCGGACGTTGACGATTTGACTGCAGTTCTCGAGGAATTTCGGATTTCTTTTTTCGAACTGTGTCAAACACAGTAGTTTGAACTCCAAGTAAATTCTCTGTGAGCTCAGCACGTGTAAAGTAATTATCGGTAGTTTAGCTGCTCCTGGTTGATGTCACGCATAAACTTCTCCTTTCAATGAGTACGTAGTGTTTGAGTTGCATCACCAAGGATGTAGGTGTGGATGCGAGGTGTTGGTCTTTTTCTTGACGACATTCACAACAACACCACGCTCACACCCGCACCCACACCTGTACACGTGAAAAACCGTGCAAGAACTTGATTGAAATTGTTTCAAAGATTAGAAATATTTTAAAACAAAAGATTTTGGAAAACTATTCCGTAACTTTGATCTTAATCTTTTTATCGAAATATATCTCTTTAACTTTTTCTTATTATCCCCTACCGAACTTTTCAAACACCAAGGATGTACATTTGTTCATTACAATAAAGGCTTTCATTTAGCGCTAAAATCATTGATCTAGCACATAAGAGAATAGATAGTACATGATGAGATTAAAAAATATTTTATTTGGTCGCTTTGGAATTTATAAAACCAAAATAAATCGTATGGTTGAATATCTCATGTAGAAAATGTTCATTTTGTTCCAAAGAATATCGTTTGTCATAGCACTCAATAGTATTCTTGTGTCATATGAAATTTTTAGCTTCTGACATCCTATCTTTCGGAATAAAATCCATATTCTCAACTATAATTGCTGGAAGTGGAAAACATGGATACCAAACAATATCATAAAAGCGTTTATTTTGATCGTTATAAAACAAACCGTTTCTTTTTTTTGTACAGCAACAATGCTATATATCTAATTTGCACACCACACATACAACGAATATATATATATATATATATATATATAATCGATCTAAGTGATTCGATGAAATTAGTTGTACTTTTAAAAGATTCGTTGAAGAGTTTTCTGAGACTTTTTGTTTTAAAACATTGCTGGCCTTTGAAAAAAAATTTTAATCGAATTCTTTTATGAATTTTACGCTCGACACTTTGCTGCACCATTCGTCATGTGTACCCGCTTTAAGATAAGTAGGTAAATGACTAGAATGACCATATAATGAAAAAAATACAAAGAATGAATCTAGATGCTGGAGAATGAAAGAAATAGTAAGAACAACTAGATCAGTGGAAGAGCGAAGAAGGGTGTGGGTGTGGGTGTGGGTGCGGTTGAGTATCATATTCCCATTTACTTACACGCACATGAACACCCATACCTATAACCCCATGCATATCCACACTGACGCCTACACACCCATACCCATACCCTTCACGTATAAATTGAGTAAATAGAGATTCAAAACTGATCGTTTGTAGGGTTGTTTGCTATTTCCAGGATGTTGTTCATTTGTTTTCACATTTTTGAATTGATATTCGAAATCAGCATAAAGACCTGCATCGAGTGGTAAATATGGTTATTTGACAGTCGATCGTTTTGTCGTGCTGAAAGGCTGCACTAAATGGGGAATCATGACTTTGGGTGCTATATTTCTAATTGCACGGAATATTTCCATTGCTTAGCGGCCATTTTTCTAACTGAATCTACGTGAAATGAGTGGAGCGGATATTTTCACACATTTTAGTATATTTTCAAAAGGAAAAAGCAATGTTTTCATATATACAGATAGACTGATATATGGGGCAATAGCTCTATAGACCATTTAGCGGTAAAAAGCTTTTTCATATGTAAAATTCAACTTAATCCAAATATAAATTTAATATTCATAATTAGCACGGAAAACTGCATATAAATGATGTACTACTGAAGCTGTTTGAGGAAAGAATTTTTTTTTCGAATCCTGAGGAGATCCCAGGAGGAAAGCCTCACTTTGAAACTTTCCAAAACTCGGTGATAGGAAACACTTCTAGTGGCTCCTTGATACCTCTCAGATAGATAAAAGCGAAAAAAATTGTGGACAAGAGAAATGGCCTTATTGCAACATGTTCTTCCCACACTTGATTGTAATGCGCTCGCGTATGTAAATATTAGTGTATATTTTTTCATCGTAACGACAGCACATGCAAAGAAAAGTGAAAAAAAGGAGAATATTGAAAGAATGAAATAGATGCGACGATGAGCACACTGATGAAAAAAAAATACCTACCTGATGAAAATGTCATGCTTCGCTGATTCATGTAAACGTGTTTAAGTGGGAAAAAAACCAAGTAATTTCGTCAACGATAAATATGAAGCAAAACTGATTACAAACATACAAAACAAACTCGCGCACTTCAGTATTACTCAATATGTAAGTACGTTTAATTTCTAACATTATTAGACTAGTAATCAAATTCAAACTGAAAGTCTAGAGTAACTACTAACGAAAAAACGTGACGGTATATAGAAATGCGGCATTTCAATTACCAGAAATCGATTTCAAAACCTGTCAGCGTACAATATTAAGTTAAAATTAGTAGAATGAAGAACATTACCATTAGCTGCATAAGGAATCGTTTCATACAGTTTCTGTAATAGGTATGATTGGAATTTTTGGTGAATAAATTAGTGTTTTATCCTTCATTCTCCTATTAAGATACAGATACTGAATATTGCCATATTTTGAAGTACAACACAATAAATACTTTACTATGATTGATTCTTTTCATATTTGACTGTAACTAGAAACAATTTCATTTAAAACAATTTACATTATTGCATGTTGCTATGATATTTTGATTCTTGTTACATT
This sequence comes from Rotaria sordida, assembly GCA_905250125.1. Classification (NCBI taxonomy): domain Eukaryota; kingdom Metazoa; phylum Rotifera; class Eurotatoria; order Philodinida; family Philodinidae; genus Rotaria; species Rotaria sordida. The sequence goes on along the minus strand of CAJNOL010002573.1, from coordinate 6,644 downwards.
AAAGATCCTATTCGGTGGTTTCTTTTTAACTCAAGATAAAGATGTGTTTATATATATATATATAGTTACTATCTTTGTAAAAAAAATGCTTTGATGTGAAAGTTTGTGAAAATAATGTTATGCAGACTTTATTTGTGAAACCGAAAAATAGAATATTTAATTGAAATGTGTTGCAGCTGAAGATCAATTTTTTCATGCCAATTGATGCGGGTCGCTAATAGTGTTGTATCGGATTGTTTGTATGATGAATGAGTAGTTCGGAATTTAGAACTTTGAGGAAGCGAATATATCATTTACGAAGAATACCCATATAGCTTTCGATGCAATGAGTACGACCTCAAGGAAAGCATTCCACTTGTAGTTGCGATGCTGCATAAAATATTCGCGGCTAGTTTTTTTCGATAATGAGCTGCAATTACCGAGATGCATTCAACTTTGCAGAGTTAAGTTAAAATAGGGCGTTTAGTAATTCTACTTCGTATGAGGAAAACTGGTCATAACTATTTCATGCTGATAAGAAGATTTGATCATCAGCATATAGTTAGACTAATGAGGGTTGATGAATTTATTACAATTCAAACTGCTGAACTAAAATTGATGCGTGTCTACATATGATTAACTACAACTAAACCATTTTTCTTTATAAAATCTCATGATAAAAGAAGGAGAGGTAAGAAAACTATTTTGTCTGAGTTAATTGTTTCAGTAGACAATTAAGCAAGAGAATTCATATTAATAATAGCACTATTGCTACTTCAACATAAGAATTATATCCACTTCGCTTGTATTTTAAGTCTTGTACTATCATACTAATCATCAAGCATTTACTTACGTCTTAGGACAAATATTATTTCATAAATCTTCACAAAGAGTTAATCAATTTCTTTAACATTTGTGCTGCAAACGATAATTTGTTCTCTAGAATTGTTGGTATGCTTTTAGAAGTAGTCAAGTCATCTTCGAAGACTGTGTACTTGACTTCCTTTTCCGCTTGCGCTAATAACCTAAAGAAAGAAGTTTTTTATTTTATAATTATTGATTTTGTGGTGATTTTATCTATTTTATAAATCATCAAATGCTACTGTGTACGGATCGATCTTTGCGAGTGATACAGTGAGTTTTGAGTAGTTAAGAATTTTATGTAAGTAACTTGAAAACAAATCTTTAAGAAACAGAGGATGAAGTCTTTCTGCTGACATTTTTCATATTCTTCTTGTCAGTATCACGAATAGAGTATTGCGAAAGGAAAAGAAAGAAGTCATTTTTTCTATTATTGTATAGAAAGAGAAAGTACTGACAACAATTTTTTTTAATAATATTACATAGGAAAACAAATCTAAAATATTTTTAACAATTGTTTCAAACTCGTAACAATCGTACTTTAATCAACGTTCAACAGCAAATAAAAATTGTACGTGATGAATCGCTTTGGTGATATCGAGGTTTTATTTAAAAAGCTTCCACCTGTTTATGGTTATCGCAGTGCAGCACTTGTTTCAATTGAAAAAGCACTAGAACCTATCCAGTCTCAAATTGATGAACTACCTTATTATATAAAGATAGCTAAACGCAATTGTCATTTTCCGTCAGAACATGGACTATCACGTGATCAATCGGCTGCTGTTTATATCTATACAATGGAATGGGGTGATATTACTTTGTATTGTGTATTAAATAAAGCACTACGATCTGAAAATCGACAAGCATTAAAGATATGGTTTCCATATTTAAAATTACTTGATACGGCATTGGATAAGTTACCTACTGTTAAAGAGGCGGTATGGAGAGGTGTGTCTCTTGATATTGGCAAAAACTTCACCGAAAACCAAATTGTGACGTGGTGGAGTGTTAGTTCATGTTCGTCATCGGTCAAAGTTATTAAAGATTTTCTTGATAAAGACAAAAAATCAACTCTTTTTCTTATTGAAGCTGTTAATGGAAAGAAAATTTCTGGATATACAGAATATGAAAATGAAAATGAAGTTATTTTACGAATGGGCTCACAATTTCGCGTGAAAAGCGACCCCTTAGAACAATCGAACGGCTCACATGTTGTGCATCTAATTGAAATTGATGACAACGATGATCAACCATTAGCATCAGCTATGAATGATATGTATCTGGCAGCAGCAAAATCACCAACTAAAACTACTTCTGGTAAGTTATTTATACTTTTTCTTAAGAAAATAACGTTATGTATGATATATATATATGTGAAACAATGAAAAAATGTCTGAATATTGATTAGTTTATATATGATAAAGGCAGAAATTAGATAATTGTATCAAAATATTTAATTAATAACGAGAAAGTTATAATAACGAAATTTCGACAAATACAAAAGAATCTTTGAGTTTTTTTTGAATGAAAATTTTTTCACGAATTATTTTCATCAAGAAAATAGTATTCAGTAGAATTTAACCGTTTTAACAGCTCCAAGTGATTTGATCCAACGTGTGGATCCGACATCGAACTGTCTGAGAAAATCACGTTGTTCATCAAAACCTAGTCGAATTAGGTCTGGGTTTTCGTCAAAAGAAATCATTTCAAATCTTAGTAATTCTATTATGTCGAACTTCTCGAAATCTTTCTCTTTAAAACAATTTGACGACACTTGAATGAGGGTTACGAGAATTCTGTTGATTATTACTCTCAGCCTTTCACCTATATACTCATTCTCGCCCGTCCGATACTTAATCTCTTTGGATTCCACTGCTTTCTTAAGTTGTTTGAGTTCTATGAATCCATGCGCTTTTAAAAAAAATTCGTATTGTGCCAAACTCAAACAATAGGATTTACTGAAAAATCTTGCAAAACTTGTAGAGTTTTATCAAGTTGAAATTCAGTATCTGTAACTTTGCAATATGCTTAAAGTTCTTCAGCTAATAACATCTTCAAAAACTCTGAAAGACTTTCAATTGTCGATAACAAGACACTCTTATTTGTAAACTCTCATGAGTCTTCTGAAATGTTATTACTTGTAATGTTCAAAAGGTCCTGAGACCATGCTGAAAATCATACAGATATCAAAGATTTAGAAACTATGGTTTCTTTTTGTACTTCGGTTTCTCATTATCGTTGAATTCCCTACAAGACATTGCACGTAGGTCACGGCCACTTCTAGTAGAGTCTTGTTCACTTGATCTCACAGATTGAGTCAATATTTTTACAGTAGATATATACATCTAAGTAAGGAATAAACTGAAAACTTCAATTTGAATGGATGAGTCATTCTGAAGATATAAGTGTTACAAATAATTATTAGGTATTCGGCTATATTTGGGGTACTGTGTAGACCTATACTTTTTACTATATTACCATTTTCTAACGAACAATAAAAGTAATAGCAATGGTTGTTTTTGTATAGATACTAGCTACCATAGGGTATTTTTTCATAGTACTGTAAATTGTTCTTGAGTTTTAAATCTGATAGACGCTCTTTTAAATCAATGTCAGAGTAATAAGTCATTTGTTACCAGATGGCAATAAACCAGTCAGATAAGAATTTTAAAAAATGCGTTTTTTTCCGAGCAACTTTTAGTATGTTTAACAATCACTCGTTTTTTCTCGTGCTTTTCAAAGCAGTTCAACGTATTTAGACGTAGAATCTTTAGTCCAATTACTTATGTTTATACGAACACATCTGATGTGAAAATTATTATTTATAGTCCGCTCTGATTTCTTAGCAGAATGACAAGTCAATTTTTTAACAATCATACAAAATAGAATGTTCTTAAAAAATGTCCGACTGCTCTTGTCTTTTTTACATATGTGCGAGTTGGTGCTTGTTTCTATCATCCATCTGTTTACTTTGTTTACGTACTGTTTTTCCTCAAAATTCAAAATATGATTTAATCTACTTGCAAATCTGTTGTTGATTTATTTGAGGTTCGAGTTTTCTTAGAGCTATCGAAAATTATTCCCATTTTTATTTCTGTATGAATAAGCATTTTTAAATTTTGAAGATTTAACGTTGTTAGAAGAAGACAGAACAGGTCTAATACTGATAAAATAGAAAACTAACAACGTTTGTTTGTTTTATCAACTTGCAAATGAATAAAGAGTAGTAACTGAATAGAATCAATTGAATTATATAAGAGTATGTTTTTCCTTCGTTCGTTAATGCTCAGCGCTAGACGAATAAACAGATTATGCACTAAAGCTGAGATAGTCATATAATTTGTTAACTTTTATTGATCGCAATGAATGAATACATTGAAATTCTAAACCCTTTCTTAGGAGTTCTTTTTTTTTCGATCTCAAGTGACACTGTGGTTTACGATATCATGAGTTCTTATCACTTTTGAACACTTCAATATACCGACTATTTAAAGTTTGTAAAAAGTTTATTTTAACGGCCTCATTGTTTATCAACACGTTGAAATGTATATATTTTTCTTCAATTCTGTTTTGTTCATCTTCATATTATTTCTGTCAATATTCTCATTTGTTTCAGAGGTATTATTTAGAGCAAAGTAGAATTTATTTTTTTGGTTTTCTTGTTCACATTAGCAGAGATGAAAACGAAACGAATAGCTATATTTCATAAATTTTGAGACCATTTTGCCATTGTTTGCATATTTGTCGACTATATAAAATAGAAAAAACATACAAAAATATATGTTTAAATGTCATATCTAAGTTGTCATTTAAAATTTATTGTACTCAACTGATATCTTTGTGAGTAGGATGCCCCATTAATACAATATTAAAAACAAATTTTGTCAAATTTATTTTTCATTATAATTTTATCTTAATCATTTAAAACAAAAACAACATCCAATCTTATATTAGCTGTAGATTCCATAAGAATATCAAATGATAAAAATAAATCACAGTAATTTTCTCATCGTAAGAAAAGAATGAGCAGAATAAAAAATTTCATAACGAGATTTTAGCATGTTTTCTAATAACGTTCTTTCTGAATAATGAAGTCACATGAGAGTATAGTCAATTTTTTGGATGATAGTTCAGACGTTACAAATATATATTTTATATGTCTGTTCAACTTTTATATATTTGACACTATGAAACAATCACCATATATGCAGATCGTGCAATTGTCCGATGTATTTTTTAAACGTAGAATAATTTCTATTGTTTTCTTTGGATTGAGTATGTCCTTAGAGAGAATAATCATATCTCTGAGACATCCACTCCTTAGGATTCTCAAATACATACAAAATAGGTTTGATATTTATTGGTAAGGGTTCGAAAACCCTTTGTTCTGAGTTTCTTCTAAGAAGACCAAGATGTTAGCTGAAATATTTAGCATCAGCATTCAAGAAAGATGCAAATCGAATCTGCAACATTTTTCAGCTTCGAATTCTAACACTGTTTATTATGTTATAGCTAAGATCGTTGTCTGAAGTTCATAGAAATCGTTCTAGAATTTTCAAACAATCGTTTGTAGTAGATTTTCTCGAAAACCTAATAATAACTAACGAGAACTCTTTCTACCTCTCTCTGAGTAAGACCTAGCTTTTCAAATCGCAAATCATAACCTCAGCTCGTACTTGTAGAAAACTAACAAAATCCTCATCTTTTTCTACGAAGAAAGCAGATAAGATTAATATTAGTCTTCTGAGTATTTTATAAGTAGAAGGCATTAGATTTCAAAGATGCACTTGAATCTTCTCAGGATTTTTCCAGTTTAGGAGTTTTACATAGTTCATTATTTTATTGCTTAAATTTTTGTCTGGTGTTCATATAAATGGTCATCCTGCAAAAGATTCTGAATTCGAAATTACAAATAAAATTCTCAGATTCTTATTTTTTTTCTATCAAGAGCTTGCATCAAATTAGCATTGTTCTTTCTCGAAGTACGTCCTTACAACAATCTCTATGTGTAGTTTTTTGGGTCAAAAAGATCTTGGCAAAAACTAAAAGTGACATAGATGTAAAAATCATTACAAAATCCTTTTTCCTTTATAGGAAACTAGGAAAAACTTGTGACTTTCTATCTGCGAAAAGAACATTCTCGGCAGTTTTACTAAATTCCTTCCTAAGAAGACGAATGCCTCCTTCATAGCTCTTTCCTCTGCGCGAAAGATCTCTTCGATAACGACGATGACGATTTCTTTTCCTTTTCGTTTATTATAGCAATTCTTAATCTTCCAGTCGATGCACGATGGGCACAGAAGGGAGTGATCGTTGCTGGAGGTAATGGAGCAGGTTATGCCACAAATCAACTCTCTCATCCTATTTCTCTCTTTGTTGATGATGATCAAACGATGTTCATCGTTGAATTCTACAATCATCGTATCATGCAATGGAAGATGGGTGATAAGAATGGAGAAGTTGTTGCTGGTGGCTATGACTATGGAAATCAATTGAATCAATTGAACGTTCCAAGCGATATGCTGATGGATAAAGAGACGGATAGTCTCATTATTTGTGATCGAGGAAATAAACGAGTCGTTCGATGGTCTCGTCGTAGTGGCACAACTCAAGGGGAAATTCTCCTAGACAATATTACTTGTTGGGGGTTGACCATGGACGATCAGAGATATCTCTACGTCTCTGACGAAACAAAATCTGAAGTAAGACGATATCAAATAGGAGATAAGAATGGAACTCTCGTTGCTGGTGGCAATGGCTATGGTGCTGATCTCAATCAATTCAGTTGGCCGACTCACATCTTT
>CAJNOL010002572.1:24844-36061 GCA_905250125.1 Rotaria sordida | reverse complement strand
GTAAGGGTGTGGATGTGAGTGAAGGTGTGGATGTGGGTGGGTGTGGGAATGTTGGTATGGAACTTTTTCTGCTCTACAACAACACCCACGCCCACACACCCACACCCACACCCTCCATAAAAATAACAAACTAAAGTATCATGTTGTCAAAATGGACTTGATATCCATCTAGTTAAGTTTAAGTGTATAGAATTTGCAAAATAGATAACCGTAACGAACTATCTTAGGCTATGCACATCAAATGCATGAACATCTGGAACAAAAACGTCATGCGCTATGGACATATCTTGAGAACTGCGTATTTCATGCACATAAGAAAAAAAAATGAGGTCTGCGCAGATCAAGTATAAGAAAAAAAGTTCGCCTAGGAAATGATTTTCCTCAATAGTTTAATGCAGCTTTTCTAACCATGTGATAAAGCAGTGAAGCCTTGACACCGAGTTCTATGAGATTTTCAGGGCTAGGGTGAGGATCATAGAGGTTAAATACAAATTTTGGAAATGTCATTTGTTATTATAAAAGTTCCGAGAATCTATGGGAATCTGAGATTATCATGGGATTTTCATCAGATTCCAGGATACCAGAAATCCCACGGGAATCTCGGAAATCCCATGAGAATTCCGAGAATCTCATGGGAATCCGGAATTCGCTGTTTCCTCCTTGTGTAAATATCATTCAAAGATTACAATATACTATATTGTCTTACATAATAGTTATATTAAAATGAGAATACTTAAATAAGTTTGTAAAAGATTTTTACTTTATATTCTGTTTTAATACCAAAAAAAAACTTTGATGAATTAATATGTTAGTATTAAAAAATCAGTTTACATCCATATGTTTCTCTTGTTTGTCTATTTCAGTTTTCCGTGTACCAATCGATAATAACGACCGCCTAGTGCAACTAGTTCTTCATGAGTTCCACGTTCAACAATTATTCCATTATGCATAACACAAATCATATCTGCATTCTGAATAGTTGATAAACGATGTGCAATTGTGATTGATGTTCGATTTTCTTGAGCACGATCTAATGCTTCTTGAACTAATTTTTCACTTTCACTATCCAAAGCACTTGTTGCTAAACAAATATATATAATAGATTAGAGATGTGCAGGGTAAGCTTTTTTCTTACCCTGTGAAAGTTTTCTCTACCCTTACTCTACCCTGCCCTGTGACTGTTCTACCCTGACTCTACCCTACTCTGTGGCTGTTCTACCCTGACTCTACCCTACTCTGCGTTTCTTTGCGCTTCTCTTATCCTTACTCCACCCTACCCTGTAGGATAGAGTAGGGTTACTTTGCACATCTCCATAATAAATTAATCATAATATCAATTTTTATCGCTTCTTACCTTCATCAAGCAATAGGATTTTTGGATTTCGAATTAATGCTCTAGCGATAGCTAAAATCAAAATGTAATCAACAAATAAAACAAAAAAAAATTCTCAATATTATCTAACCAATTCGTTGTTTTTGTCCACCTGATAATTGTAGTCCTTTTGAACCACAATTTGTTTCATATCCCTTTGTTTTTATAAGAGAAAGTATTTTTCTCTAGCTAAAGAAATATAAACTAATTATATCTTACATTTGGAAGATCTTGAATAAAATTATGAATATTAGAATTTTTAGCTGCTTTAATTATTTCATCAAGTGGAATATCTTTTCGACTGTTATCACCATAAGCAATATTTTCACGAATTGACATATCAAAGAGAATTGGTTCTTGTGAAACAATACTAACTAATAGACAGACAAAAAAATTTCTATGTTAGATAGAAAGAATACTTTTATACGTACTTTGTGATCGATACCATTGTAAATTAAGACTTCGAACATCTTTTGAGTCAGCTAACTACAATAGAGAAAAAACAAATCAAAACATGAATAAAAAAAAAAACTTTATTTACCAAACGACCAATATTTGCGTCATAAAATCGTTCAATTAATTGAATAGTTGTAGATTTTCCACAACCAGATGTGCCTATAGAAAACAAACAAAATTTTCGAATGATTCATTCACAATGAATAATGAGAAGATTGTGCATACCAACAAGTGCTATTTTTTGACCTATGAGAAAATAAGAAAAGTTTAATCAATACGAGAAAAAAAAGAATAGATACCGGCTTTAATATTAAGTCTAAAATTTCTAAGAATAATTGATTCAGGTCTATTTGGATAGATAAAATAAACACCATCAAATTCGAGTTGCCCTGAAAAATTAGGCTATAAAAGAAGGAGTATAATTAAACTGTATGTTGGAAATATTTATGATAATATTCACTTACAATTTCATCGCCATCGTTTGATTCATTATTGATCATAGGTTTTCGATTTAATAGTTCAAAAATTCTTTGAGCGGCTTCAATCGCTTTTCCATAGTCTGGAGATCTATAAAGCAAACCTTTTGTTATCTCATATATATATCACTGGAGATCTTACAGTATAAAAGTCTGGGTTACAATTTCACCAGTAACTGTGACAGAATTGAAAACCCTAGAAAGTTAATTCAAATACATTATTTATTGGAAAAAGAATTACGAATTAATTCTTGTCTTTCCTCTTACATGTACATATCCTCAAATGTGATTATATCTTGATTAACAAGAGAAGTACCAAGCGCAATAAGAGCTGCCGAAGCAAAGATTGCACTCGAACTTGATATTGAGAAGAGAATGCCGGAAAAATGAGCTCGTTTGATTGTTGATCTATAGAAACCTTTATTGTTTGATAAATATGAAAAACAAATAAAATTTACCGATAAATAATATTGAGTAAATGAGAATACTCATTATAAAAATGAGTTTCTTTTGTTAATTGAGCCACTGTTCGAATATTTTGAATAGTTTCCACGATCACCTAAAGTATAAGAGATGTAAATTAATAAATATAAATTAAATATTTTAATCATAGAAAACGAAAAGTTTATTTCTAATTTAACTCACTCAGATATATCGAAACATAAATTGTTAATGATTGTATATATGTATTTCAAGTTATTATCACTTTCAATGATATAAGAGATATAAAAAAATTTAGAAGTATTTTATAGAATGATGGATTTTCAAAATTTGTCTATATTTTATAAAATATTCATTTAGTTTTTATGTCTATAAAATCTAATATTCTCAGTCTTTGAATAAAAAATTCATATATTAAAGCTTTACTGTTCTCATTAAACACATTCGAAAGAACAAAATATCGAATTTTTCTCTAAATTACTACTCTGCTTATTTTCAAGATATACGTAAATATCTCTTATAACATGATAATTTTTAGATATTGAACATTTTCATATCTTGGAAAACTTGACAAAATATATCCGCAATCATTAATTGCGTCTATTTCGAATCTCATTAATTTATAAATTATTCTCAAACCTTTCCAGCATCTTCTATAAATTTTTCGTCTTTCCTCTCAAATGCTGCTGTTACACGAATCTGTAAATAGGTTCCAAGTATCATGATCGGAAAGAAGGCGATCATAAGCAATGTCAATCGCCAAGAAGATACGAATCCAATAATAATGCCCATGCTTATTGACACAAAATTTTGACAAAAGAAACCAAAGCGAATACCACTTGCACCTTGTACAGCTGATGCTTCAGTTGCTAAGCGTGTACATAATGCACCTGTACTATGTCTTGCTTGATCAAAATAATTAATTTCTTGACGAAGAATAGCACGAAAAGCTTCTGAGCGAAGTCGTTTGGTAAGATTTTCACCAGAATAAGCAAACATATAACTCTGAAAAGAAAATGTATGTAAAAACTTATCGTACAGACTATCAAAATACATACTTGAAGTGTTTGAGATATTAGAACTACAATTCCCAAACCAACATGAAGTAAAGCATAGAGAATAACTTTTTGGTTTTGAGCATCTTTATCACAGCTTTGAAAGACCTTTCGGATGAATAAAGTTTTAAAAGTTGAGTCCTATTCAAGCATTTACCGCTGTCATTTTGGTCCGAATAATTGAAAACGATGGTTCTAATGTTCCAGTGAACAAAGCTGCTATACATCCGATTACAATAAATATCCATTCTGGTTTATTTATTCGTAATATAGCCATTGTTATGTTTTGCTTTGCCTCCTATAGTAATTATATTCAGTACAAATATTTAACTTTTTCTTATTACCTTTTTTGTTTTGATCTTTTCATCATCGTTTCCTTCCAGATCTTCATCTATTGCCGAATCTTTCTTGCCATACAATTCAACCAATACCGATGGAGTAATACTAACTAATGTTGAACTGCGATCTCTTTTAATATTCGAATTATCTAAATCTATTTGATCAGAAAGAAGTATCTTTGCAGCCTGTTCTTGTTCAAATTCTAGTTCTTCTTCTTCTTTAGCTTGACGTAAATTTTGTTGTTGAATAAGAGTAAAGTATGTACCACCAATGCTCATTAAAGAATCATGATCACCTTCTTCAACAACTTCTCCTTTTTGCATCACAATAATTTTATCAGCATTACGAATCGTTGATAAACGATGTGCAATTACTAATGTTGTTCGACCTATTGATTAAAAAAAACAAAACAAACTCATAGAGCAGTAGTTGTATTTAACATAACGCACCTTTAGCAGCACGATCTAGAGCGTTCTGTACTATCTTTTCACTTTCATTGTCAAGTGCACTAGTAGCTATTATATAAGAAAGAAAAGAATAGAAGAATCGAAGTAAACATGAAAATAAGGGCAAAAGCTTACCTTCATCAAGAAGTAATATTTTCGGATTTCGAATAAGTGCTCGAGCGATAGCTAAAAAGTTCAATAAGAAGAATACAGGTATTAGTTATACTTTTACAAACCAATCCTTTGTTTTTGTCCACCAGATAATGCAGCTCCACGTTCACCTACTTGAGTCTCATATTTCTACACAAAATATTATGTCTAATAATATAAAACAAAACAAATAAGTTTCATACTCACATCAGGTAGAGTCATGATAAAATTATGTGCATTAGCCATCTTGGCTGCTTCATGTATTTCTTCATCAGTAGCTGAATCACGTCCAAATAGAATATTTTCACGAATAGTTGTATGAAATAAAATAGGTTCTTGACTAACAACACCGATATGTTGTCGTAACCATTTTAAATTGTATTCATTGATTTGTTTTTCATCAATGAATATTGAACCTGAATCTGGATCATAGAATCGTTGTAATAATTGTACACATGTTGATTTTCCAGAACCAGATGAACCAACAAGAGCAACAGTTTGATTATGCTTGATATCGAATGATAGATTAGTAAGAACTGCAACATCTTGTCGTGATGGATAAGAGAAATGAATATTTGAAAAACGAATATCACCAATGAAATCATCTTTTTTGAGACCTGTCTCCGAATCACTATTAATTGTTGACGGCTATTAATTAATTGAGAAAAGAAGAAAGCAATATAATATTTGCATGCATTTGAAACAAGAAAGTTTATTTACTTCGTCGATAGCTTTCTGTACAGTGTAAGCAGCAACTCGAGCTTGAATTAATGCTTGAAATTGTGGACTAATATGTTCTAAACTGTTAGCAGCACTGAAAACGGTCAGAAAAACCTAAAAAAACATGTTGTGTATCAGTAACTGGAAGAAAATTGATCAGGTATAATAATAAAAGTAACACGTTTTAGAATTTGAAACAAACGAATGAAATGCTAGGTAATCAATAGCCGTCGTTTTGTAAAACATGATCTAAAAGTGTTGAAGTATAGGCGAAAAAATGTGGACCCCTCTCTCCAGTGGACAGTATATGGAAGCAAGACAATAAAAAAATTTAGAATTTTTGAGAAGTTTTTTTAGACAAATCTATGTTATTATAAAAAGCGCATATACCAATTTGATACGTCCTTGATGCGCTTTCATATAAAATAATACTTGAGCTGTTCGCATGTCGTACTTATTAGCAAACCAAAATACAAGGAAAAGATTTTTGTCACTTGCCTATTCATTGTGCTGTGCTCCTCCTCTTTACACAGACCGTGACAGACATCACCAGGGAAGCGTTACAAACCGTGACAAAAGACGATCCATGTATCATCACAGACACCTTAGCAACGGTTCTCTTCGTCGTCACTGACCGCGACAGATATAGGCACGAAACAGAGTTTTATTACGAAATTACTGTGAAACACGAGTGAATTTAAGATATCAATCTTTCGCCCTCTTTTCACAGTCATTGTAACCTATTACGATCAATATCGTTCATCATGAACGCATATTTATAATATGCAGTAATTCAGAAACTGAAATACATGTTGCTGAATCTCCTGATTTATACTATAAGCAGCTCCATCGTGTTTCTAATTATAATCCCATAGGAACTGCATTAACAGTTGTTATTTTTTACTTTTTTCATTTTGTTTTATTTTAGAAATTGAGATTTCATCGGTATTCTATGATTTACAAATACAGGGACGTAGAAATCTTTCGTGATATGCGTTCTAAATGGATTTACGATAGTTCCGTATTAGTTTCGATCTTGAGAACTGTTTAACGGTTCTTTTGAAAGGAACTGATCTATACCAAAAGTTCTTTTCATATGAACTAATCTGTTCCGACAATTCTTTGATAGGATGTGATTTGCTTCATAAGTTCATTAGAGTGGAAATGAACTGTCTCAAAACATTTTGTTTCCATAACTAGGTCAAAACTGTTATTTTATTGGAAAATTTTCCTAGTAGCGGAGCAATTTTGTTCTGTTTGTGAAAATAAAACTTTTTTAGTGCAGTTTGATTCTGTTCAATGGAACTATTGAAACAGTTCTTTTGAGCGATTCATCTAAATTTACGAGCTTGGACTATCACAGTTCTAGCTCTAATTAATGTAATCCAATAAAATGAGAGATAATTGATAAAATATCGGGAAATATCATATAGAGAGAGATAAGTATACATCCCTATCAGTTACTTTCTCATCACTCGATTCCATGAGATTAATAAGTAGTCGTTTTCAGAGAACATCAAATGTCATGTCACTTTTTCAATGACCCAACTCGACCTGAGGTCCAATGATTTTATCTGAGTTGATCGATCTGTGTCGGTCTTTGATCATTTTGTTGGTATACTTGATCGATATATAAGATAATAGAAATCGGAAAAAATTTAGCTTGAATTATTGCAAGTTGCTCTCTATTTATCGCACAAATCAACTTTCCCATATAAATGTCAAAACATATTGTCCGAATTAAATAATAAAGTGAGAATATTTATTGTCTCGACTCGAACAAAAAATTGTCTTATACTTTTAATGAGGAGTAATCTTTCTCATTCGATCACTACTAGTATTCAAAACTTGAAACAATGGAAAATTTAAATCCAGTTTGTGTGAATTTATTCTATTTTAAGTGAACATTTCTTTTTTAGTTACTGTCTTGTTGAAAAGAAGATGAATGTTTAACAGATTATATGACTGAAAAAGATGTATGTTTCAACTTAAAATTAAATCTTTTCTAAAGAAATATTACTAATTGTTTTATTCAGTTTATTATTACAAGTCCTTTTTTTTTCGACTTTTTAACAATCATTGGTATACATTTATCAAACTGTCAAATTACGAGAGAAAATGTTTTAGTGTAGAAAAGAAAGGAAACTTCAAAAAATTTAGACAAAATGTAGAAGCCAATATAAAAAAGACTTGTGTTATATGATGAAATGAACGATTACTGATATTTTTAGTAAATTTGAGTTATCCCTTTTATACTTACAGTGTAAACACTACCAATACTGTAGTTTTCTTCTCGAATCAATTTTGCTCCATACCAAAATCCTTTTATAGAAAATACAAATAGTACATAGTGAAGTAACTTGAAATAAGAGAAGAAAGAGTGTACCTAATCCAAATAAACTATATATTATACACAACTGTATAGCTTGTGTAATACCATTGAACACGGTTTTTTTGATACCACTCTTTTTAGCATCATCAAGAGATTGTTCGTACCTGAACATTAAAAATAGTTTCTTGTATACTCAAAACAAGTATGAATCTTTTGATAAATAAAGGTTGTTCATAAACTTCAGCCCAGTTTTTGTTTTTTTTTCTTTATATTTGCTATATTGAAATGTGGATAGGCATTATATATACATATATATATATATATCGATTTGTCCGAACGTATCGCGATGACATTTTTTCCATAGCATTTTTAATCTTTTTCAGTAACCCAGGACGAAGATTTCGGTCGAAAATTGTTCGGATTTTTTCCGACGGAGTCCTGCCAACTTCCTGTGCTTTCCGGCAGGAACCAGCCGAAAATTTTCGGAAAAAATCAGAAAAATTTTCGGTCAGAATACTGCTTCCGTGTTTCAGCGATTTTCGATGTTTTCCTGCCGGAACCAACCCGTACTTCTTGATCTAGGAATAAGAGCACTTAAAAAATTTTATTGTTTCATCAAGAGATATGTCTTTGTACTCTCCCTCAATTTTCGAAACTCTGTGTTCATTTAGTTTACTCGTTTGGAAAATAGGAAACATATATAGACAAATGTGGTGATGAAAAAAAAAGGACAAAAAGTTGCGGATGTGCTCTGTATAGGAAAACAACAATCTATAGCAGACTTATAGCCGACAGTTTGGAGTATCGAAGAGGAAAAAAATATTGCTCAAGTACACCATTTATTGATATGGGATCTCATTGTGATTAATGTAACGTGATGACATAAATCAGGATTCAAAACTTCCTCATCTACTACTGAATCTTCTCAATGATCAGTAAATATCAACAAAACCATTGTTTGTTAGTACAAAAAACAAGCGTTTTCCATTGCTGTATACTAGGGTCTATAAGACGACAATAGTGATTTTTAAACTTAATATTTTCATTGAGGTTGATGGATTGGGTTATTCTTTCGACAGTGTATCACAATTTCATCGATTTCATGCGAATCGAATGAAACTTTCAGAATTTGTAGGACTTATATCTGGAAGCATAGCTGTAAGTTTTAAAAATTTTAAAAACCTTGCGAAAGGGTCCAAAAGGGATGAGGGGGCAATTTGGGGTCTCCCAGCAAACCGAGATCTTACCTACTTCCTCTATTGTAGATGCTAGAAGTCTGAAAATTTCCACCATATATACAACTTGTTTACATGATCATTTTTTGTAGCGAATGTTTTTTTCCTCGTGTTCTGTTTTTGAGGAAAACTCTATAGAAAATGCTAATTTTTGACGTTTTTTCGGCTCAAATATCTCTATGAAGCTCTGATGAATTTTTAACTCTTATTAGTGCTTTCGAATCGTCAAACTGTTCTCTATCAAACGCCGACATCTGCAGTTCTGTAGCTTGTTCCTAGACCGAATGGCAAAGGCACCTTTTGGATCTACTTTCGAAAATTTCTCAACTTCGCACTCCGCTCAGGCAAAACTCCGGAATTACGAAAACTTGTCCTATAGTGGAACATAATCAGCACACTTAGCTCTATCATTCCTGAAATTTTTGTCTTTGGCTAATGAGTTTGACCGAAAATCCATCTTGACGATTTCATATGGTATTTATAACAGGTATAACAGTCATTGTCTGCAGAAAACCGTCAAGATGGATTTACGGTCAAACTCATTAACCAAAGACAAAAATTTCAGGAATGATAGAGCTAAGTGTGTTGATGATGTTTTACGGTAGGACAAGTTTTGGTAATTCCGTAGTTTTGCCTGAGCGGAGTGCAAAGTTGGGAAATTTTCGAAAGGAAGTCCCAAAGAAGCCTTTGCCATTCGATCTAGGAACAAGCTACAGAACTGTGAGTTTCGGCGTTTGATACATGATAGTTTCACGATTCGAAAGCACTAATAAAAGTTGAAAATTTCGTCTCAGCTTCATAGAGATATTTGAACCGAAAAAAACATCAAAAATTAGCATTGTCTATAGAGCTTTTCCAAAAAACAGAACACGAAAGAAAAAAGATTTGCTACGAAAAATGATCACCTCAACAAGTTGTATATCTGATGAAATTTTCAGACTTCTATCATTTACAATAGAGGAACTAAGTAAGGTCCCGTTTTGCTGGGAGACGCCAAATTGGCCCCCTTCATTTGAACCCTTTCGCAAAATTTTTAAAATTTTCTAAACTTAAAGCTATGCTTCCAGGTACAAATCCTCTGAAAGTTTTATTCGATTCGCATGAAGTCGATGTAAACTCTGGTACACTCTCGAAAGAATAACGCCATTACACGGACAAGCCAATATATATATCTGAAGAATAACATATAAGTTATCATTTAAAAATGATTGCATTCAATTTATATCAAACGTAGAAAGTGTTACATTAGTAAAAATATTGAAAAAATTTTATCAAATTGTTTTATTCTTATTCTACTAGGATTAAGGGAAATAGCATTTACTTGCTCATTTACTATCTGCGAGTCACTTTTGTCCTTTCATTTTTATTGTACACTATTCATATTAGGAAAATTTTGAACATCCATTTTTCTCGTATCAAAAAATTCGATTGAAACCTTCAGTCCGCTGTGATGGTCAGTAAGCCATTACGATTGACAGCGACTCGTTTCATGTCATTCTTCTACACATGTGCCTCTTTATGACACATTCCGATTACTTACATAATCACTAAAATTCCAATGTCTCTCTAGTTCAAGCATAACATTTTGCTGCTATTATCTTCTAAATACAGACGAAAACGAATTCTCGTACACGAATAGCGTGCAATAAGAACGAAACGACAAAAGTGACTTGCAGAGAATGAATGAGTGAGTGACTGCTTTTTTTTCGCATCTCTGATAGAAAAAGAGTTTTAAAAAATTTGATACAATTTTTTTCAATATTTTTATCAGTGTGACATTTTTTTAGATAGATGTAACTTGAGTGTAATTTCTGTCACATGATAGCTTAGAAGTTACTCTTCAAATACAGAGTGGTCCAAAAGTCACTGGGTACCCTTAAATTGCTAATAAATCTTGATTCCTCTTATAAATGTATTCATTTAAAATTCAGCATTCTTATCCAATAGATATTTATTAATAGAGACAGCTGCATCGCATTGAATAACTCTTTCTTTGATATCAATGCTTGATTTTAAATGAAGAGATAACAAAGATTACGAATTATTAGCAATTGAAGAGTGCCCAGTGCCTTTTGGACCATCCTGTATATACAGTGGGTCCCAAAATTATTCAACCAGATGTAATTTGGATTTTTTTTCGCAGTCTTTAGTGCTAGAAAGAATCCAAATGGTAATTTGAATAGAGAATATTGTTA
>CAJNOL010002572.1:0-24744 GCA_905250125.1 Rotaria sordida | reverse complement strand
AAAAACTTTTTTCTCAGAAATCTTTCAAACATACATGGATCGACTCAGGTTTTAACGCTGATTCCGAATATGATATTGGTTTTCATTTAAACTTTTGTTTTGTAACGAAAAAGTGGCTAAACAGGGGGCAAAAACGCATAAAAATGTGCTCCGAGAGCAATGTGGCTCGGCACGTCTCAACTCGTCAGTACTTTTTGAGTTTGGAAAATATATATTTTTTTAACTTTCAAAAAGGGCTATCGAATGGTAAAAATCAGAACTCGATAGCTATTATTATTGTTGAATTATTATCAAAACACCGTTGCATATATATATCATATAGCCATGAAGTGGACCCATGGTCATTAACACACTTGGTACAAGTAAGGAATCAATTTAAAATAACCTATCTAACCCAGTTTTTCAAGCTGAACACGAATCTGAAGTCCATTTTCGTGATTTCTGTAGAAATTGTATGTCTTTGTGAGGTAGGATCAATGGTGACTAGGTAGGGTAGAGGACAGTGTGGTCCATGCTAACTTGGCCCCCGAGTTTTTTCGTCTTGACAATTTAATGTCAAAAGATGTATCTTAAGAAGATCTATGTCTGGTAAAAAAAGAAGTTTAGGACCGCTTGGACCATTCAAGAAAAGCCCAAAATACTGCTATTCCAGAATGTAGGATTTCTTGAGATTTCGAAGATTTTTGATCTATAGCGTTTCTTTTATCGTAGATATGAATCATCGAAATTAGATAAATTTGTAGCCTATACTATTCCCTATCTAATGAGAGGTGCCCGATCTCAAATGGTCAAACCATTCATGAGAAAATGTAAAAATACTGAGCACACCCATTTTTAGCGACTTTTTAGGGTCAAAATAGACCCCTTCAACTTGTTTTAGCTCGCATTTTTCATAGGTAAAACCAAATGAGCTAATATTTTGGATTTAACTATAGTTTACCTAGGCCTATCATTTAAGAAAATAAAATAAAAAAAAAAAATTTTTTCCCCGGCGACCTATATGGAGAGTAGGGTGGTCCTCTCGCGGACCCTCTCTTAAGACCCGAAGTGATTCAATAAGAACCGACTTCACCATCGTGTTCAGCACATCAAATAACCTTTGTGCACAGTTCTTTGGTAATCCCAAATATTTCTAATATGCCGGATCAGGACATACGTTTCTATTATTAGCCGTATAGATCTTGTAAGCAAATTCAAAGGAACGAAGACGTTAGAAGAATGGTTATCTCAATGTTTCTAGAAGGTTTAAAAGTTGTGAAATAGGTTATTTGATGTGCTAAACACGATGGTGGGGTCGATTCTTATTGAGTCGCTTCGGGTCTTAAAAAGATTTTCCACAAAACCCTCAAAAACTTTGATGCACCATTTTTTTCTGCTTTTTGAATTCACCATCGGATAGAGCAGCCAAAATTAGGTATTCACTCCAAATTTCACATTGGTTCTAATCTACTATCAAAAGATTTCGAAACCTCAACCTCTATGGGACTTAATGAAAAAGCAGGTTTTTGACCAGTAATCCCAGATTTTGTAGCCGATGATGCCCTGGAGGAGCTTTCATAGTTCATATTCGACAAGATCACGTTGTTTTAGCTATTATGAATAGGCATGCAGAGAACCCGAACTCGAGTTCGGAGTTCGGACCGAACGGTTCGGGGTTTGGTCTCAGAGTTCAGGTTCGGATGGGAATTCCTACAGTAAAAGGTGGAGCTTTTAGTAATACATGATAAAGAGCAAGCTTTTGCATCCGAATTCTTTTCCAGGCAATTCACTTACATGTGAAGAAAAGAAACAATAGAGGTTATTAATCGAGAATAAATTAGTCTTGGTCATCTGCATATCATGAGAAACTACACGTAAAAATTCAACTAAATTGCGTACGATTTTTGTACTGAAAGCCATTATTTGTGGTAAATAAATAATACTGTGCTATCCAAAACATAATGGATGGGATTATATCTCTCTGAAAGTTTTATTAAAAAAAGAGTTTTTATTGACTGACTAATCTAATGTACTGCGTAATTATATCATCCAGTAAAAAGATTCTTTTCTTTGGATCGATATATTTATTGAATGATTAGAGTATTGTGTTGGCTACTATGAATAAAATAAACGAATTCGTGGTTGAAAAAAGCGTCATGATTTAAGGCAGAAAACAGCAAATACTCCAGGAGTTTAATCTATAAATCAAACTATTCTTGTTTTTCATTATAATGTATAAGGTTTTTAAGAGAGCTTCATCCAATAAAGTTGGATGCTAGACATACATACAGTGGGTTGAAAAATTATTGACCGATTCCTGCAACATCACTTTGTTTCCTCTGATATGTTCGAACCAAATGAACAAGAGAGCTTGGGCACAGACCATAATGTAGCCTATCGTTAGTAGTCTATGTGCTATTATTTTGGTATGAATCCTCATCGCCGAAAATAAGATCATCGAAAACTCATGTCGCCGAAAGCACATGTAATTTTAGCGAAAATCTGCATGTGATTTCGGCGATGTGCGTTTTCGGTGATCATATTTTCGGCGATGAGGTACACAACCATTATTTTTAGGTTTTTATTTCCTGCCTTTCCTATTTTATTTGAGACATAGTAGGAATGTCTGGACTTTTCACTTTCAAGAATTGTTGACCCAGTTTTGGAAAAGAATTCTGTCTCTAACTAATAATTAATCCTAACGAAAATTTTTGCTTTCCTGTACTATGGCTAAGCCTCAAGGAATACATATCACTTGAAATTTCCTTGAAAAATCATTTAAAACAGAATTTCGTCTATTCAAAACTAATATCGTGATTTGAACTATCCATATATCAGAGAGAAAGGGATGGGCTTTTCTAGAGTTAAGTTAGTTTCTCAGTAAAAGCTGAAAATAGAATTGCGAAGAATGATCGCTATGAATATAAATATAAGCTTTGAAAGGCATGGGAACATTCTTCGTTATACAAGAATGAAAAACCATGAAATTGTCTGCTCTTGTACATTCGGTCGTGTTGGAAAAGAGTCATTTGTAATACCAAATTCCGAAGTAATATGAATACAAATTTCATATTCGAATAGAGTTCATTCAATTATATAAGAAACCATCATAGAATCAAAATTAGAAAGCATTTCAATTGGTTTATAGGGATGAGAAGAGTCATCACTATAATCAGTCATATGCAAGGAAAAGGCACCAAAAAAAAACAGTGCCCACTACAATTCAAATATTGTTCTTCACGAGATGATTATTGATACAATGATGAGTACATGAGCCACACTAAGTATCGAGAATGCGTACGAGACGAAACAACTTTGTCACTAATTTTTGACAAGCAGTATTCATTCATTGCTTTTTTCATACTAATGAATGATTATGATGATTACTCTTCTGATCCCTATCAACCAACTAAAATACTTTCTAATTTTGATTCTATGCTGGTTTCTTAAGCAACTGAATGTGCTCTCTTCGAATATCGAAAGGGTATCCACATTGCTTTAGAATTCGATATCACAGCCAACTTATTTCGAATAAGGCCGGGTCTACAAGCGAAGATAACTTCACCGTTTTTTCAGTTTCTGAACATACTGAAGCATGTTCACAAGCAATGCAAAGCTCATATTTATACTCTTACTGATCATTCTTTATAATTCTTATATTGATTTTTACGGGAAAGTCAATCTAACTCTGGAAAAGCCTTTTTCCTCTGTTCGATATATGATGGATTGTAGTCAGAACACTCTTTTAAACAGAGAAAGTCTTTTTTAAATGATTTCTCCGGTTATTTCAACTGCTATCTATTCTTTAAGGTCTAAAATGGTAAACGATACATAGAGCTAACAAAGATAAACTCATAGGCACTACTCCAACTAGAATAAATCACTATCATTCTTATATCATCTGAAATCTCTACTCAGAAGCTATGTGTTCTTATATTTTGAGCACAAATGGGCCTTATCTGACTCTTATTTTGGTTATGTCTATTAGTCTATTTTTTATCAAGAAAAAATCATTTAGAAACGCAATTGTGTCACAATAGTTAGCAAACTTTATACTAAAGCATTAAAATCGGTTGCGATTCGATCTATAGAGATTTTCAAAGAAATAGAATTTTACTATCTGTACATGAAATTTTAGTCTGCTTGAACTCATTTCAGTACAATATGGAAATCTCTTTACTTACAAACTTAATAAAATAAATGTATATTAGAACAGATATACACTAGTACTCAATAAATTAGCGATGATGCTGCAAAAACTTTATATACCTAAAAAACTTTCACATATTGAACCTAATGTTATACTCCGCATGTTCCTTGTTGAACATCCATTTAAATAATCATGTTGCTAAAGATGCTGAGTATATTGCAAGAATTGTTTTTTTACATTTCTTGTCTAGACTACATTTTGCCCTTTAGTATTGAACAGATCTTGGAGATTGTTTCTTCCAATTTCCAATCCGTAATGTTCTTTTTCAGACTACCGACGAAAGAGAACAGTGTTAGTACAAATCGATACTTTAGATTTTGTTGAAATTTCTAGAGCGAAAAGCATATAGTTTAAGTCTGGAAACAGTTAGATAATATTATGACATGGATTTCTTTGGGCAAAATTACTTTGCATATTTCGAGAGATTACAAGTACGGAAAAGACTGATTGGCAACGTGAAAAATTATTTTCTTGAAAATCTCTATAGATCGAATCACAACTAATTTTAACGCTTTAGTATAAAGTTTACTAAGTACTGTGATGTAATTCTGTTTCTAAACACTTTTTCTAAGTAAAAAAGACATAGAATAATAGATATAATCGAAATAAGAGTCACATAGGATCCATTTGTGCTTCATTCATAGGAACATATAGCTTTTGAGTAGAGATTTCAGATGATATAAGAATAATGATGATTTATTCTAGTCAAGGAAGCACCTACGAGTTTATCTTTGTTAGCGCTATATATTTTCTATGTATTTGACAGATTAAGGTACAGAATAACATTCTGTCAGCGACTTTTGTCTGAAAATAAAAATAAGTATTAGTTGAACATGAACTTTTTTTGAAAGACATATTAGAGATGCTTCATATGCTGATATATCAAGTAATATAAGGAGCGTCCCAGAAGTTCTGTAACAATTTTGAAATCTATCGTTCTCGCGTTCAACAAAAGCAAACTTCTTGAAACATTAGTAGATTATTGTACATATCAAGAACTACATAACTACAAAGTTTGAGGTCTATAGCTTTTACTATGGATGAGAACCAGTAACAACGTTGTCATGTACTATTTTTTCAATTTCCCTCATCATCTTCGTTATGATTTTAAAAACAATACCACTTCTGAAAACAAAAAAAAACACAAATCAAATCTTTAGTGTTCTTGTATTTGAACACCACCTTGATGGATTACTACAGGGTGGCCCAAAAGTCACGTTACCAAGAAAAAATTGCGTATCTTCATGACGGCTCGACCGAACGGGCTCATTCTTTTTTACCAAGGATAGAGACATGTTCACATTCCAAATCCATATGGACAAGGTCAGTGAAAACCTTTGCCAAGTATCACTATTGATCTTGATAAGAGACTTTTGCTTTTTCATAGGTAGGAAAAAATCAGTATACAGGATGGTGCAATAGTCACTTTATCGAGAAGAAAATTGAATATCTCTATTACGGCTGGAGCAAACGAGCTGATTTTTTTTACCAAGGATAGAGGCATGTCCACACTCCAAATCGATACGGAAAAGATTAGTGAGAACCTTTTTTAAGTATATTATGTTCATTTCCTATCTGTGCAAAAGTAAAATTTTCTAGTTGAGGTCAATAGTGATACTTGACAAAGGTTCTCACTAACCTTATCCGTATGGATTTGGAGTGTGAACATGCCTCTATCCTTGGTAAAAAAAAATGCGCTCGTTTGGTTGAGTCGTAATGGAGATATTCAATTTTTTCTCAGTAACGTGACTTTTGGGCCATCCTGTACTTTTAATCTGGCTGGTATTTTATCTGCTATTCGTCGGCATAAAGAAACACGAACTTTCTGCCATTGCTTTTTAATGTCATTTTTCAATTGTTCAATATGACTGTATTCTCGTTCTCGTAATTCCTCTTTTAATGCAGTCCAGACATTTTGTATAGGCCGAACGTTGGCCAGTTTTTCAATCATAATGTTGTTATATGTTTTTATTTTCCATGATAGACATATCTCTTTTAAATGTAATACGAAACAGCGAAATTCTTTTTTATCTTAAGCAGATGGTTGATGTGACATCCTGAATTGATTTAGTCGTAATGAACTAATGCTGTCCTTTATATATCCGTATTATGGACATGTGCAGAAAAGAAAATATGACCGCACAAGAAAAACTTTCTGTTCTGACACTTGTTAACTTGAAAGACTCTGGAAATAACATTTCTTCTACTATTTTAATACAGAATTTTGCTACTGAAAAATTGAAAAAATAGTACATGATAATGTGGTAACTCGTTCTCATCCATAGTAAAAGCTACAGATCTCAAACTTTGTAATTATATAGTTCTTGATATGTACAATAATCTGTTAAAGTTTCACGAAGTTTGCTTTTGTTGAACGCGAGAACGATAGATTTCAAAATTGTTACAGAACTTCTAGAACACTCCTTATGTTTTAATCTTAAATTTGGTCGTTGTCATGCTGAAACTATTTTTGTTTATGAAGAAATGATGCCATTTCCTATGCAGCCGGCAGTATTAGGAAAAAATACATGGAACAGTAACATTAGGAACACACTAAAATTCAATCGAAATTGATACCCTCTCTTTTCCACGCTGTTTCAAAGTGACTGATTAATTCTTTTTTAAGTCGTTTTATAATAATCTATAGATAATGTTCAATCTCTTTCAGAAAGAAAAAATTACTTCTCTATGTTTTATATAGCTCGAGTTATAAGTAAAATGTGAAAAAGTTTTTTATCAAGGTAGAATTAGGACACGTGACTTCACCTAAACGCTTTGCAATGGTGAGAAATATTTTTTGAATTGTTTTCTCTGCTAAATTTCTGTTTTCAAATAAATAACACGAAAAGAATTCAATTCATACAGAAGTCTTGTAGATGATGGCTGATGTTCTTGGAAACTGATATTTCTTGAAGGAGACTGTATTTTAGAAAAATTTCATTTCTCAAACATATTGGGTTAAAGAGTCAAGAATAGATCTAAAAAGTTTTTCAAAACTGATAGCGACAGACATTTCGATGTACTACATTTCAATATATTGGATTCTAATTTAATCGATTTGTGCAGCACAGGATAATTCAAAAATACAGAGTTGTCAAGCTTTAAAATGTTACAAGAACTTTTTTGAGGTGCATTGTTTCGGACTTTTTCTCCTCGTTAGATTCGCACTGGAAAAATACGTCTAGTACAAAATTTCTAGCTCAGACGTTGCTCTTTCTAACAAAAAAAATCCTTGATTTAGCAGTTAGCAACATGGCATAACAAAGTTTGACATTTTTCCACAGGTTTTTGCATCGCATGTTAGTAGATGTTATGATCCAACGAAAAATATTAATTCCTGCCTTTATTTTCCTACTGAGATAGTTTCATGATAATTAAATTAGCAAATTTAAAAAAATAATTTAGGAATTTTGCATAGATCAATCACTAATCTGTATGAAAGAATGAAGTCAATTTGAATCGAATTTTACCCTCTGTTTGACTGTTTGTTCTAATTTAAAATAAAATGGAACAAGGGCGATAAAATTTAGAATTTCTCGCTATAGCTGAGCAGTTTTTGTCATGAACGACACAATGAACTATTTGCTCTATATCATCGAGCACAAATTCGACCTCTATGACAAGCTTAAATTCGTACCAGACTCAAACTCATCGATCTCAAGGGTTCTGATTCAGTTCATGCCTATAACTTGAGTAATTACGTAAGCAGCTCGTGAGGTACATGTGAAATCATGAAAATACTCTGAGCTTTGACTTAGTTCGGGCTCAGATTTGAGTATTTCTGAAGATTTTTCACTTTTAGGATTTTTCCAAATCTTCGAATTTTGGATTAGTTATTCCACTATGTGAGATCTGTCATAGTCAAGTCTGAAATTTTTTTTTGCTTATATCTAATTCTTTTCAACAACTAACTCAAAATGACTGCAGTAAAGATCGAACCCTGAACTCATAGACCGAACTCGAACCCGAACGTTCGGGTTCGATGCATGCCTAATTATGAATGTTTTTCCACAAGGCTAGAATAATGAATGAAGAAGATACAGAACCAAAAACCTGGATATAAAGTCAAACAAGCACCTCAAAAAGTGCTGATTTTTTGTTTACTAAAAAGCTTTCAGCACTTAATATATTGATATTCGTAATCACCACACTTGACTCTATCAATAAATATGTGTTTAAACGAAATCAAAAATAAAAAGTTTCTCAGAGATCCCTGTGGGAACCATGGGTCCCAAAAATCATTTGGTGAATTACATAAAAAGCCTATGTAATATCGTCAGGATTCATGTCTTACTTCAAATCAATAAAAAAAAGCTAATTTTGTTGGGAGCAGAAAATGACCTTATCCGCTTTCGTCCTTTTCAAAACTTACATCAAGCTTTTGTGGCACTTCGCCTTTTTTCCATTCGTTTGTCTTGATAACGGGTGAGCCATAAAGAACAGGTCGATTTTATCGTCATGTTTTGAGCAACCCAAACACAGTTGAAAGGCTTGCTCTGAAGCTCATTCGATCAAGAATTTCTCGCTGTACAAAATTGATGACTTTGATTTTGAAATAAGTTTTCTTGTCGGCGCAAAATATATGGTGTTAACGCATACTCAATTGTTCAACTGCAACGATGAAAAGATGAAAAATTCGTAAAAATATTTTACTATCAGCTCTGTCGATTTTTCAAATATATATCACAAGAATTCTGTGTAAGTTTTTGCATCATCTGTTGTACACATTCGAATTGTAAAAGAAACAATAGGGAAAAAATCGTTGAAACGCAAAAGCATGAAAACTTCAGAAAATTTCTTTTCAAACTTGGCTATGCGATTAGTCGTTTCTAATGCGAAATAATCTTAATGTCTTCATCCTTCGCATTAGAATTTAAACTATTTTGTTCACAATTGAATTCTATATTAGCCAGCATGAGAATAAGTGTTTCATAGACTTAGTTTAACTTTGAAAACACACGATTTTGCTATATGCATTAAAATATAGCACCAGCTAATATCTCGAAGATGTCTCTCCTGAATGACAGCACCAAGAAACTAGGAAAGCTCATGAAAACATAGAGCGCATAATTCTATATCTTTTCATATAACATATTTTACTTTTGGCTTCGGCATTGAACAGCTTTAACTTACACAAATCGATAGATGTCTGCAGAAAATAGGAGATCGCAATTAGACAGCTGAGTATGTGTTAATACCATACATTTTGCGCCGACAAGAAAGAGTTATTTCAAAATAGAAGTCATCAATTTTGTACAGCGAAAAATTCTTGATCGAATAAGCTTCAAAGCAGCCATTTCAACTGCGTTTGGGTTCCTCAAAACATGAAGATGAAATCAACCTGTTCTTTATGGCCCACCCGTTATATGTATTACACTTTTTTAGAAATCTCTCGATATTAAGGAAATATTGAGTACATTTCGAAATTACCACCTATATTGAGGGTTTATCCTTCTTTTCTCCCTATCTCTGTCTCTCTGTCTATATATAGGAGAAAAACTGGGATTTCCGTTTTCGTTTTCGCAATTTCGTAAATTTTTGACACACATCTCAGTGATTTCAGAAATTTCGTATCATTGATATATTCGTAGTTTCCAGAATTCTTTTTTCTTGTTCATATCTTTGCGTTCTATTTATTATCCTTTGAAAGTTGTTAACATCGGAGTGAATGACTTTTAACCCTTTGGCTACGGGAGTATCACATAAAATACCTGCTTGTTAGCGGTGATATCCATCCAGTTAACTAGACAGTTTTTCAGCTCTTTTGTTCTCTCTGTTGTTGTTTTCTTCAGAGTGTAACGTTAACTTATGTCTAGCTGATTATTTCAAAGACTTTCATACTCTACAAAACTTTTGAGAATAAGTAAATATGTGCTTTAACATTTGAAATGTTTCTGTTAAAATCGTTTCTGAAAAATTAAATCCATAGTCAAAGCATTAATGCTAAAAGGAGATTAAGTATTTTTTACTAGTCTAACTGACTTGAATATCTGCAGGGTGATCCAAAAGTCTAGGGTGTTCTTAGAAAAATTACTCCTTCTCCCTTATTACAAATCCAAAAACCCTCAAAATTGGATGACTAATCCCTTGTAACTAGACGAACATTATCCTAAATTTTCAGACCTCTAGTCCTTACAATAGGGAAAATATATAGGATCTTATGATGGAGCAGATTTTGTTCCATGTCCCAAAAACCTCTAAAAAATATATTCAGAAGAAACATCCAGGATAGTTAACTTTCATTATTAATACATGTATTACAGACAATAGACGAGATTTTTCATAAACGTGTTAAACTCGTAGAACAATCTGTTGAAGTGGCCGGTGTCTGGCTGATTGAAAAAATCTTGAGTTGTAGTAAACAAAAATTAAAAGGACGTAAAATTGAAAATTTGACAATCTTGAAAAAATGAATTGTAAAGATCTGACAGACCATTACACCAGAAATGTGTTCAAAATTGATAAGCTCAATTCCAAGAAGATTATAATGTGTAGTTGATAAAAAGAAGGTTATCCGATCAATAAAAAAGACTATGATGATATTGTAAAGGTAAAATAATATATTGTCCTTTATTTTATTAATAGTGAAAGTTAATTATTGTGGATGTTTCTTATGAATATACTTTTTAGGGGTTTTGGAACATGGAACAAAATCTGCTCCATCATACGGTCCTATATATTTCCCCTATTATAAGAACTAGAGGTCTGAAAATTTAGGGTAATATTCGTCTACTTATAAAGGATTAGCCGTCCAATTTTGAGCGTTTTTGAATTTGTCATAAGAGAAAACGAGTAATTTTTCTAAGAACAACCAAGATTTTTGGATCACCCTGTACTTGGAGAATAGAAGCTGCGTATCATAATTCCAGTCTGGCGAAACAATCATCTTCTTCTCTGCATTGTTTTCATTTGATCTCGCTGTTGTATTCGCAAGGTGTAGATGAGAAACATATGACCCTCTCAGACTTGACAAGTGTTCCTGTGTTATTGCAAATTTTTTCTCTATTTTTCCCGTAATCTCCGAAGTTTTGCTTTTGGCTCTGGAAATTTCGGAAATTTACAGTTCTAAAAACGTGAATACATCTGTCAGAGTGCCACAAGTGTAATTCGAAAAGATTCATCAGATCACTCATTTGTACTCTGTATATAACTGAACGTCCTTGCTTGTTAAAAGTCGTCTGCTAAAGCCAAAACCTATTCCTCACCCATATCCTTTGACTTGCCACCAAACAGATCATCAGAACTATATATCAGCCATTGCACATAAGCCACGACCTTTTGCTACAGAGGCTGCTCAATCGATTTTCTTAAATTTTGATTTCACTTCCATATTTGAAAAGTGCATCAATTAATGAGTTTTTTTGCCACCAACCGTACCTCGATAGTTCAAACCGTTGCTGAGATATTCAATTTTTAGTGTAAGACCATTTTTCTTCAATAGACGATGCTAATGTCATGCGTGTTCACTAACAAGCGTGCCATTTTTGATTGGGGCGATATAGAATCATGAAAATTTCAGGATAGATACATATTGAGTTGCGCTACAAAACAAAATGATTCTCAGTTCTAGATGGCGCTCTATAACCGAGTTACAGATGTCGCTAGTAGTAAGACTGTATCATTCAATATCTTCTGCGTAACCACCTCTTTAAGGTTGAAACTTTTATAGTAGATACTAGGCCTGTGGGGCTATATAATGATGAAAAAAAAAGTCTGGGTAACCAATCATAACTTGAGATATCGAAGTTTTACCAAAATTTACTGCATTTTTAGCTGGTTTTATGAATTTTTCTCGAATTTTGTTGAACAAAGAAGGATAAAAATATCATATTCGGAATCAGCATAAAAAACTGAGTCAGATGATATATGTTTTATTCAAAAAAAAATTTCATTCAAAAGTGACCCCTACTCCCCCTCAGCACTTTTTTATAAAATTTCTGCCTGTGGTCCCCCTCAGGTGAGTTTTTGATGAAAATTTTCTTTTAATAAAACATATATCATCTGACTCAGTTTTTAATGCTGATTCCGAATATGGTATTTTTATCCTTCTTTGTTCAACAAAATTCGAGAAAAATTCATAAAACCAGCTAAAAATGCAGTAAATTTTGGTAAAACTTCGATATCTCAAGTTATGATTGGTTACCCAGACTTTTTTTTTCATCATTATATAGCCCCACAGGCCTAGTATCTACTATAAAAGTTTCAACCTTAAAGAGGTGGTTACGCAGAAGATATTGAATGATACAGTCTTACTACTAGCGACATCTGTAACTCGGTTATAGAGCGCCATCTAGAACTGAGAATCATTTTGTTTTGTAGCGCAACTCAATATGTATCTATCCTGAAATTTTCATGATTCTATATCGCCCCAATCAAAAATGGCACGCTTGTTAGTGAACACGCATGACATTAGCATCGTCTATTGAAGAAAAATGGTCTTACACTAAAAATTGAATATCTCAGCAACGGTTTGAACTATCGAGGTACGGTTGGTGGCAAAAAAACTCATTAATTGATGCACTTTTCAAATATGGAAGTGAAATCAAAATTTAAGAAAATCGATTGAGCAGCCTCTGTAGCAAAAGGTCGCGGCTTATGTGCAATGGCTGATATATAAATATCTAAGTAATAATGTGCATGTTGTTTTTAATAACGATGTTAATAGTGATGTTAATAATGATCTTACTTGCGATGTTAATTGAGATGCCAACTGCAATATTCGCAGGTATGTTAATGGTGATGTTATCGTTTTCTCTATGATTAATACAGACATGTATAACATGCATTTGATTGGTATATATTTGCACAAGAAGACCAACCAACAGTTATTTATTATTTAGGCTTTCAAGACAAACTCCACAACTTCTGGATAGTGACTCAACAAAACAAATCAGAAAGTCTGTAAACGCAAACAGATGTGAACTAGTGGACCAGAGTTTCAATTGACCCAATGCTCGAGGATGTCGTCTTCAGGAAGATATAGGCGGCGCACAGGGCTAAGGTAGCAAGAAGATCCACGAAAAATGAAATCTATCCTGTTTTAATTATTTTAATATCCTACTTCAGTCTGTAATCTCTTTAGCCATTTTACTTCCCTTGATCTTTTTCGTCTTTGACGTCACTTTAGTTCCTTTAGCCCTTTTAGCTCTGTTACTCTCTTTAGCCCTTTTGCCCGCTTGCAGTTCCTTTCGCCCTTCTAGTTCCTTCAGCCCTTGTGCTTTGTGTAGTCTCTTTAGCTCCTTTAGCCCTTTTAGCCGCAGGAGTCCCTTTAGTTCTGTTACTCCCTTCAGCCATTCTACTCTGTGTAGTTTCTTTAGCTCTTTTGGTCCTTTTAGTCAGAGATAGAACCGGTACCGTCGACGAACTGTTCCGTCTCGCTCCGGCCCAGTCTGTTCTCGATCCAGATCTTGGAGTGACCGGTCTGCCGTTGGACCAGTTTGTACGAGTCGAACGGTTTTTACCGGTGTAGCTTATTTTCTTGTCTGCTTCTATTTGGGACGATTATCCAACATTTCTATTGAGCTTAATTACATAATGTCGGTTGTATTGTATAAAGTTTATAATTTGCATTAGTACACTGTAAAACAAAGTTCCAATCTAAGAATCGATGGATATTATCAAGAGAACAGTAAGTTGCTAGTCCACTAGTTTTTACGGGTCGAACCATTAGAGCGGCCGGCCACCTCACCCGGACTTACTCACATCGGTATCGGCACCGATCGTCAAAAATCTAGATCGTTCCATCTCTGCATTTAGTCCCTTTGGTCCTGTTACTCCTGTTAGAGATTTCACTCCCCTTAGCACTTTTATGCTCTTTATTCATTTGACTGCCTGTAGTCCCTTTAGCTTCCTTAGCCGTTTTAATCCTTTTATTTCTGTAGTCCAGTTGCTCCCTCTAGCACTTTTAATCTAGGGATGCAACGGTGACCGGTTGGACCGGTACCCGATCGGACTGGTGAAACCAAGGGGGAAACAGCTGATTTAAACTCAGCTCAAACTCATCCAAACTCACCCAAACTCTGCCCAAACTCACTCAAACTCACCCAAACTCACCAAACTCATAAATCGCTGTTTCCCCCTTGGGTGAAACGGTGAATCGGTCACCGGTCTAACGGTGAAAGCCAGTAAACACCTTAATACCTTTCGAAGGTGAGAAAAACGGCCTCTAGATCTGATCGGCTGAAACAAATAACCAATCAGATTTCGAGGCCGTTTTTCTCACTTTCGAAAAGTATTAAGGTGTTTATCGACTTTCACCGTTAGACCGTTTCACCGGTCCAACTCATCACTGTTGCACTGGTTCAACCGGTTATCGTTTCAGTGGTTCCACCGATCACCGACTGGCTATCATCACCACTCGACCGGTGGTCATCACCGTTGCATTCCTATTTTAGTCTCATCATCCTTTTTACTTCTGTTAATCTTTTTAATTCCTGTAGTCCTTTACGTTCCTTAATCCCTTTAGACAGCACCATCATCCTCAAGATACTCCTCAAATTTTTCTCTCAAGTAGTTACTTGAGGCAATATGGCAGCTGTACTTTTTTCGAACTTTATTTTGGATAAATGATTAAATGGCTGAAAAAATAAAATATAACAAATATCGTGAGGACTGAATATTTCTTGGCTGCAGAGAGCTTTGGATATTCTTTTTTTGGTAGCTCACATTTGTATAGTAAAAATTGAAGAATTTTGTTGCAAAGAAGTTTGAATGAATTAAGAAAGCTTCCATGAGAGCACCGAGCACTATTCTAAAAATTGAGATACTCGTCAAGATTTATTCTTATGATCTATCCTGACTTAAAGCATTATTGTGCAAAAAGTCGGAATTCAAATGTCTAGAGTTGTTAGTTAGATGGTAAAAAAACGGCTTTACCCGACTTTGAATATTGCTCACCTTGTGTGAAATAAATTACAAATACTGTTTCTGAAAAGTTGAGTCCTCTAATCTGATCGCAAATGAATCAGCATTTTTTTGTGCTATACACCAGAAGATAAAGTGTCTAAAACTGAAATTCGATTTACATATGTCATGCGCTCATTCAGTTATTATTGACCAAATACTATACAAAATCAGCCATTTTTTTGACAAAAATCAGTAGATTTTTCCAGTTCATCAGCTGTCTTATGGCTTGGCATATGTAGCGCCGCGCTGATTTTCGTGAATGTTTGGTAAACTTTTCTCCGTTACAAAATGTAAAAGAAACTTAGAAAAAAAGTGTATTTCGAGGTGAGATAGTGGTTTAAACTGTCGGTCGTCAGGCTTATGCCAGTAAAACACAGCGTAGATACCGTTGTCAATGTCTACTTCTGATCATAAATTTGCATCTGATAAGAATTACAGTACCATCTTAGATAGCATAGACATCGAAAAAATGTGGGCAATATGGTCGACTTATCTCAAGGTCTCGGAGAGATCATAATTTGAAAAACACGTTAAATCAGTCATAATAGCCTTAAAATAGGTTAGATCAATATAAAATTTTGAATTCTATCCGATGACAATAGAATTAGAAGGCAGTCGTCTTTGTTCAACTTACAATAGATAGATATCAGACCTCTTTAGGATGCTCAAATATATGGCTAAATAGTTTGTAGTGAGTATCCTCGCGAGAGGATCTTATAGACATTGTTGGTTGTATCTTCATCGACGAAGGTTCAAATTTTACGTTTATGTATATAATATGAGGTTTGCTCAAACTTTTTTGGATAGACTTTAGGGTTACGCACTGCTTACAGATCCTAAAGTGGATCGACTGTAATGTTCGCATTATTGCGACAGACTTCGATTAGTTTTGAATTTTGATCACACATCTGTGATGAGGATTCCACACTCTGCAAAGTATCATAGTTGTTAGATTATTCTCGGGAAAACAATTTTTTCGAAATTGTTGTGCCTACCGTAATCGGTTTAAAAGAGTCGGAAAAAGGTCCAATTTTTATGGTAACGATCTGTTCTATTCTCTCAGGAATGACATCCTCAAAAATTTGTATCTAGCAAATTTTTGATCAAAAGTGAACATTGATAACTGATCCTACGCTATTTTATACTGGCGAACGCTTGATTAATTCATTTTATTTTCTGTTTCTATAAAAGTCAAATAAACTCTATTTCATAGTTTATCCGTTGGCTGTAGTTTTCATTCTCAGATTTTGTAGTTCATCATAGAAAACACAAAGTATAAAAACTGGTGAGAACCACTCATCTCTCTCCTGCCTCCAAGCATGTTGATAGTAGGCGATCTATCACCAACTGGATTATGAACTGTTAGAAAAAAATTTCTTAGAAAACAGCTTTCTTCCGTTCAATTGTGTATTTTGATGGTGAAACAGTTAGTTCTCACACCGTTGATCATCCGAGGCATGATAAATTGGTCGCCAAATCTACGATTAGAATAAAAACTCATAAAAGTACTTGAAATATTGAGTTGTGTTTCTATGAGACAAATCCATTCATTATCACTCTGATTAATAGAAAACATGCAGGACTTTCCCTGGCATTGCCGACATCTATCGCACGATCGTTGGAGATGGTGCAAATAATGTGAGCTTTCGCAGAAAAATCGAATGACCATGCTTTTTAAACGAATATTAGGTTTCACTTTTGACTTATTACTATAGATTAAGCTTTATACGTACGACTGTTTGAGAAATGCATCCTGTCATCTCTACGATGTCGGATCGAATGCATACTGGCGTCTCGTATGCTCAAGAGCGCCTATGGCTTGACGAGCGCACTCGTCTGGATTCAATGTCATTACCAGTTGTGTATAATCATCTTCTTCCACTTACTATCAAAAATGGCACGCTTTCCGTTGAACGGATCCGATTAGCTCTCCTATCTGTCATCGAGCGGCACACAATCCTTCGGACGGCCTTTCGCTTCAATGAGAAGAATGGTCAACTCGAACAAGAAGTTCAATCGGTCACGGAAAATGGAATCTTGTTTCAACTGACAAGACGCGATCAAAACCAAATTGACACAATTCTCGAAGCCGAATCCACTAGCCATTTTGCTGAGCTTGACCGTGGTCTTGTTTTACGATGTCATCTCATTCAGCGCAGTCTGCTCGAAAACGACAATGATGTTCTTCGTCCAGATGACATCATAGTGTTCGTTTTTCATCCCATTGCCTTCGACTCGACCTGTATTCATCCCTTTCTTGACACATTCGTTTCGGCCTATGATCATTCAAATCGGTTGTCGAAGTCGACAGATCTTCAATATAGTGATTATATTCTATACGAGAAAAGTCTCATGGTGGAGAGCAACAGTGCTTCGACAACGAATCCAGCTCATCAATTCTGGTCATCAATGATGAATGATTACGATTGGAAGAAGATCAGCAACATACATACGACAAACAAGTCCTCAAAGACTAAAAGACTATATCGTAGCTATACGATTAAAATTGAACTTGACCACAACTTTGTTCAACTTCAACAGCAACTTGCTTTGACAATGGATGTCTCCATGTTTCATTTGTGGTTCGCATACTATTTTGCATTTCTATTCAAACTGGCCAACCCTGATACGGATGGCGACTTGTGCATCGCATCTTTGACAAATATTCGACCACTGATCGACGAGTTCAAGTCAATCATCGGTCCATTTACAAATATAGTTCCGTATCGTATAAAACTAGAACCACACAAATCCTTCGCGTATTTGGTCGAACAAGTTAAACAACTTTCAATCGACGTCCTGCAACATGCTTCATTACCATATCAACAAATCATTGGCAAAGAGCGACCGTCATATCTCTATCAATATCAATCGCCTCAAACTTTTGACCCTACTCATCAATGGAATATCGATGACGCAACACTCCGTTTGTATTCCGGTAACAATGACTGGACTCATGATCGCACTAATAGCTCACTCTATGACTTCGCGTGTACCATCAGTCACAGTCCAGCCACTGACACGCTTCACTGTTTCCTCGACTGTTCTATTGATCTTTTTGATCAAACAGCAGCAGAAATCATGGGACAACGCTTCCAATGCATCCTCAACCAGCTCTGCTCTTCCAACTTTGATCTACATCAACATTCACTTTATGAACCCTCCATTATACTGCTCAATGAACATCAGGTTCTTCGTGAATTGAACGACACACAAAATATCTCTTTACTTCCACATTCCACTATTCGAGACATGTTCACAATTCAAGCTGACAATCATCCACAAAAAGTATCTGTAGAACTTGATGAACAATGTCTTACATATGGTGAATTGATGTCATATGTGGAGCGAATCGCTCTTCTTCTCCTTGATCATTTTCACATTCAACCTGGTGAAATCATTTGTCAATGTGTGGAACGAAGTATTGAAATGGTGAGTTGACCTTACTTACTTCTTCTTTTGATCTATTTTGCTGTTTGTTTCAGGTAATTGGAATGATGGCAATCGAAGTTGTAGGTGGTGTTTATTGTCCATTGTCTGCAGCAGATCCACAAAATCGCCTTCAACAGCTTATTCGCGACACTAATAGTCATCTTGTACTAGTGGATTCGATGACACGTCACGAACTCAAAGATGTTGAAATACTTTGCATGGATGACTGGATCGTCACCAGTGGATCACAGAATACTTGTGATGTCGATCATCTTTCTTCAATCAAAATAACGCCTGACAATCTAGCATATGTTCTTTTCACTAGTGGTTCAACTGGAACACCTAAAGCGGTAATTGTTTTTCACATAACAGACATCCATATCATTACTTCTTGTTGGAATGTGTTTTCTCTTTAGGCTCAACTTAGTCATCAAAACTTCATTGGTTGGCTTCAATCTGCGCTATATATTGGAATGTTCAGCGAACAAGATATCATCTTGCAACTAGCACGCTGCACATGGGATATTCATATCATGGAAATCATGGGAGCATTGATTGCTGGAGCTTCAGTGATCGCCCTTCATCCTCATCGAACATTGGATTTGTCCTATTTGATCGAGATCATACAGATGAAAGCAGTCTCTTTTATTCTATCAGTCCCCACATGGTTAAACCAGTTGTGTGATTTTCTTTCATCTGGTAGCAACACAATATTGAATACACTTCGTACTGTTGGCAGCGTAGGTAAGTTTCGAATTATGAGAGTTTGTTCAACTTGCATTACCTATTCAATCTTCTTCCAGGTGAAGCACTCTCATCACAACTTGTAAACAAAGTCAAGCGACATTGCTCACCAAATTGTTCCTTATGGAATGTATATGGTCCCACTGAGACGACAATTGTCGCGACGGCTCATCGTATCGATCTGCGCAAAATGATATGCGAAGAGAGAAGCATTTCAATTGGTAGACCATTTCCAAACTACAAATGTTATGTTCTAGACGAATTTTTGCGACTAGTCCCCATCGGTCAAATAGGTGAGCTCTATATTGGGGGTGTTGGTGTTTTTCCTGGCTATCTTGGTCGAGATGATCTCACATCAAAAGCTCTTGTCAACATCAACGGAGAAGTTTTGTACAAAACAGGAGATCTTGTTCGACTCGATCACAAAGGATTGTTATATTTCATTGGAAGAACAGATCATCAAGTGAAAATCAGAGGACAACGCATCGAACTTGGTGAAATTGAACACTGTCTCTTACAGCTTGTTTCGAACTGTCTAATAATCAAGCATAATGAACAACTTGTCGCGTATGTTCAAGCCGGTAGCGATATGGATAGTAATCGATTGCGTATTCACTGTGAATCTGATCTGCCTTTACATATGATTCCAGGAATGTTTATCATCATGGAGCAATTTCCACTTAATGCCAATGGAAAGGTTGATCGCAAAGCATTACCCCAACCACAACGACGAAGGACATTTGTTATTGAGCATGAACCACAAAATGAAATAGAAGCTCGCGTTGAGGCTATTTGGTGCTCTGTTCTTTCATGTGATCGAGTATCGACCACAACTTCATTCTTTTCATTGGGTGGTCATTCACTTCTCTTAATGGAACTCTATCATCGCTACGAATCAGAGTTTAATTTTGACAGGCGTGCTCTTTCAATCAACATGATATTTTCTAATCCAACAATTCTTCAACATGCACGATTGCTTGAAAAACACTCTGTTATAGAAGAACGTATAGTATGGCATCCACTCAACATGAAAAAAGGTAAAGAAAAAAGGCTAGTATTTATTTGAGCAATAAAAATATTGGAATGAGCAATAATTAAAACACAATATAGCAATAATTTGTGAGCAATAAAAAAACTTTATTTGAGCAATTTTATATTATTAAATGTACAATAATTAATTCATTAAATAGCAGTAATAATTTCATATTTTAGCAATAAAAAAAAGAAAAGCTACATTATTTTTAGTTATATTTTAAAATAAAAAAAGAAAAATGAAAAATATACATAGGTTAGGCAATAAGTTCTTGCACTTTCAAATATTTATTCATAGAAAAAAACATTTTGCTGATTGTTTTACAGTAAATGGTCGAAGTAGTCCCCATGATGTTCAATACAACGTATTATCTTTTCAATCCACTTCTGAAATGTCTTTTGATTATCTTGAATAGGTATTGGATTGAGCTCCTTGGATAACACTTTAACTAAACTTGTAGCATGTGGATAAGTACCAAGGCTACGTTTCAGACAACTGAACAACCAAAAGTCTGAAGGAGCAAGGTCAGCTGAGTATAGTGGATGAGCCATAACTTTGATTTTCTCATCTTAAAAATAATTAAGATTGAGAACAATATCTTACATATGTGATTTTGCAGTTTTGTAATGCAAATTTATGCTACTTGTTTTTGATGATGATTTTTTCTTATGTAAATTTTTGACTAAAAATCTTCAAGTACTCATCACGATAGTTTATATGATAACTATGTCTAAGATGGTAGTGATATAATCAATACTAATATGTGAATCATCATTCACCAGGTCCTGGATCGCATCAATATTCTGTTGAGTCATGACGGATAACGAATGATCATTCCGAGGATCATCGTCTAACGACTGGCGTCCACTTAATAATCGATGAACCCAATGAGCGACTGTACGATATGCAACAACATCTTGTTCATAAGCGGTAGTTAGTTCATCATGAGTTTGTGTAGCAGTTAAACCTAATAACCAACGAGTTTTTTATACATGAGCGTAAACACAGCTTATCTATGTGAAAACAGAGATATTCAAAAAATTCAATAAAAATTTCCCATAATAGACACTTGTGAAACTTGGTATTGGTATTTTAATACATAATAGATGTCGCTACCAGAATAGGCCAACATGAGGAATAAAACCAATGAGGGTGAAAGTATAGACTGCTGTTGCAAGAACTTTTTGACTATCCTACCCAGGTCGATCAATCCGATAGTCGGATCTTATCGGATCCGATAAGTGTCCTACAGGTATCCGATAGGATAATATCAGATCCGACAGGAATCCGTGAAACGGAATCACGGCGGATCCCGTCAGTAGTCGGATCCGATCGGATCCTATAAGAGATCCGACAGTTGGATCCGATAGTATCCCAATATCGTTATCCAGTACTGATAAAATGAATGCTAATAAAATTTGCAGCAATTAGGATTCATCCGACGGGAATCCGACGTGATTCCGTTTCACGGATTCCTGTGGGATTTTGTCGGCTGGTCGGATCTTACAAGATTCTACGAGATCCGGTATCGGATTGATGGACCTGGGTATGTAGTATATTATTGTGTCAATAAAGTTCTTTTGCTTCAGATGGTCTGTCTCTTTTTCTTAAGTATTGCTATAAATAAATGTGTTAGATCTGTAATATGATCTTGTGTATATGATGTTTATTTCTAAAAAATAAGACTCTCTGTTATCACACACACGTAGATATTTATATATATGAGATGACAGAATATACCAAGAATAGATATGATACGAATGGAACATATTTGAATGATCACATAAAAGAAAGAAATGAAGAATCCAAGAGAAAGCAATATGGGAATGTATCTGATAGTAAGGAGCTGCACCGAGTTTTCTGAACTCGACCAGAGGATTGTGGGCCGCTCTATTATCTCGAATACTAAACTGTTTTTCGAATACACAGTTGTGAAGCAATGTTTGCCCTGTCAGACTATGTAATTAGGACTGCACAAGAGTCATTCAAACCGGAAGGCTTTAAACAAAAAAGTCCGACTCCATACATTCAGGTTTGACCGAGTCCAAGTATGGATTCGAACCTTTTTATTTAAATACCTTCGACTTTAAAAGGTTCTTGTACAGTTCTAATCACACAATCTCAAAGAGCAAACATTGCTCTACAAAATTTATATTCGAATAACCATTCCATATTCGAGATAATAGAATGGTTCATGATTCTTTCGTCGGGTCCAAAAAATCCAGTGTAACTCACTACCTGACAGAAAGAAAGAGAAAGAAAGGCGCAGATACATATGTATAGAAAGGAAGAGACTGCAAACACATGTATAGTATAACACAATTCTCTCTTATGGCATATCTTTGGAGTGTGCCATAAAGAAAATGAATCCATATTGCTCCTTTTTATATATAATTTGTCATTAATTTAAGTATACTATTGCTGATTCAGTATATCTATCGCTCATTCTATATAGTTATTGCCTACTCAATATAATTATTGTTCATTCAATATGATTACTGCCCATCCAATATAATTATTGCCCATTCAGCATATTTATTGCTAAATTTCATTATTCCTCATTTCAATTATTTTATTGCTCAATTAAATATAAGTCAAAAAAAAATAAATACGAAACTTCTTCACTATTTAAGCCATGTTTCTTTTAGCGATAGCATCCTTTGCTCAAGAACGTATTTTCATGGATGAGATGATTCGATTGTCGTCCAATGATCGTATATATTCAATTCCATTTGTATATCAGGTCTCTCACAGTGGTTTAGTATCTATTGCTCGTTTCCGACGTGCACTTGATGCTCTTGTCATTAAACATGATATCCTGCGTACATCACTTCTCTTCAATTCCACATCGGGCCAGCTAGAAGAACATGTTGAATTCTTCTCCAACAATATATACACATTTGTTGTGACGAATGCTAACGATCAAGATAATGCTCAACAAATGACTCTTTTTGATATTGAACATGGTCGTGTGCTACATTGTCAAATTATTCGCAACGCATCACAACCATCCCCAGATGATTTGCTCGAAAGCAAGGATTTCATTGTCATAAATATTCATCATATTGCCTTTGATGGTGCTTCAATGTCACTTTTCTTGCATGATCTTCAGCTTGCATACGAAACAGATCTTCCATTACCGGCCATGCTTAATGGTTTGAAATATATCGACTATGCTGTACATGAACGACAAATAGATATGACAATATCACGTCAGTTTTGGCGATCATTACTCGACACGTATGATTTCAGTCGGCAACTGTCACTGCCATTTGATCGCCAGCGTTCTTCCGAAGAGAAAAAGTCAGGTCAGGGATCGAGTTTTCACTTCTCATTTGGTAAAGAACTATCTCGAACTTATCTAAACTATGCAGCGACACATAGTGTGACACTCTTTCAACTAGGACTCGCATGTTTCTACGCTTTTCTCTTCAAATTGAGCAATGGGCAGCGAGACTTATGTGCCATATGTGTTAATGCCAATCGATATCGATCTGAACTACAAAATATAATCGGTATGTTTGTCTCTACTCTACCATATCGCTTACAAATCGATCCAACACTCTCGTTCGATCATCTCGTTCGACAAGTTCAAGAGCAATGCCTTCAAATTCTTGATCATTCTCATTATCCATTACAGCACATAATGGTTGATGCAATCAAAGGATCGACATTTCCCACTTCAGAAACAATGTTCGATTTTGTTAATCTGGAAAACGATCCTATGGTATATCTTGACAATGCTCAACTCCTACCCGTTCGTGAATCAAACAATGATAATATGGTTAAATTTGACTTTGAATGGGCAATCAGCTACGCACTGTCAACAGATGAATTGTTCTGCACTGTTTCATGTTCTCGTGACATCTTCGACAACACAACAGTTTGCACAATAGCTGATCGTTCTATTGTATTTCTGGAACAGCTACTTCACGATCCATTGATCAGATCAATGCCACTCTATAAACTTTCAATTCTACTGCCACATGAAAATCATGTTATTCATGAGTTGAACGATACACAAAATATCTCTTTGATTCCACATTCCACTATTCGAGACATGTTCACCATTCTAGCTGACAATCATCCACAAAAAGTGTCTGTGGAATTAGATGAACAATGTATCACATATGGTGAATTGATGTCATATGTGGAGCGAATCGCTCTTCTTCTCCTTGATCATTTTCACATTCAACCTGGTGAAATCATTTGTCAATGTGTGGAACGAAGTATTGAAATGGTGAGTTGACCTTACTTACTCCTTCTTTTAATCTCTTCTGCTATGATTGATATTATTTCGAGGTAATTGGAATCATGGCAATCGAAGTTGTAGGTGGTGTTTATTGTCCATTGTCTGCAGCAGATCCACAAAATCGTCTTCAACAGCTTATTCACGACACTAATAGTCGTCTTGTATTAGTGCATTCGATGACACGTGACG